>OX381714.1:9954272-10127597 GCA_947462335.1 Harmothoe impar | reverse complement strand
CGCCCGGTTGCCAGTAGTGATGCCACGCCCCCGCAGCAGACCGATCATTCATACAACTTAACGAGTCGACTAGGTGATCAAGAACATTTTCAACAAAAGGATACCGCCAGCCATGGCATGAAGAGCTCTTTCTTGCCCAGCAAAGGTAGAAAGCCATTTGTAGAGACTCCGATGAGCGACAGCACCAAAGGAGCAACTCCCGCCAGTCCACTGTCCCCGGGCAGACATCCGATGTGGTTCTTCTTCAC
The DNA here is from genome assembly GCA_947462335.1 of Harmothoe impar. Lineage (NCBI taxonomy): Eukaryota > Metazoa > Annelida > Polychaeta > Phyllodocida > Polynoidae > Harmothoe > Harmothoe impar. The sequence continues at coordinate 10,127,349 of OX381714.1, read as the reverse complement.
TTCTCTCCACAAAGTCCCACCAAGTTCAGGGTCAAACTCCCTTTTCCTTTTACAGGAGATGGGGCACTGAAACTTACTCAGTGCACCCATCTTGGATGTGCTGTATACTTACAGAAGAATCATCTTCTCGTGTAGGAAGATATCTAGATATTTCTGAAGGTAGTCTAAGGTTAGTAAGGAAAAGCGTCTTGCGTGTCTGCTAAGGCTCCGTCAACTGAAGAGGTTGCTATAAACAGTAGCTATGGTGATCGCCGATCTGTGACGTCACAGACCGGTGGTAGGCTATTGTGCTTCGGATCTTCAGACTAGTAATTCTCATAGAATGAACACGACATTGTACTTAAATCAGCTTTGGCTTTCTTCATTAAATTTATTTTAAATGGAATAAATAGTAACGACAAAAGAAAACATGACGATTGTGCTTCGAGATTGTCTGGGTGCAGAGCCTCGTTTCAGATTTTGTTCCCAAGTTTGTTGCCTAGCAAGCGCGTCCTAGCAACGGCTGCGGGGAAACCGGCAGAGATCAAACAGATTTATCACCATTCAACCCCAAGGAATCAGCAGTATGTAACCCCAATTCAAAGTCAATTACCACAGCTGACGGGAGGGCGGAGGCCCAAAGAGGTCCATCAAGATGGCTTTTAACAAATGGAGCAAGCAGATGACGGATAAGAAACGGCTGAGTGACGAATCTTTGAACTCTCTGGTCGTTGCCTCAGATGCCATCGGCGGCCGCCGGGATGACCCCTCACGGACTAAGCGCTCAGATTTTCTTGCCATCCAGGACAAAATCAACAAGGTAGGCCTAGATTATAGTTTGGGCTTTCAATAAATTCCACAATCTTTCATTGCAATATCGAAATAAAACTGGGATAAACGGGGGCTAGGCCTAGGGCCTATCAGTATCATTTGTACTTTGGCACTCTGTACCCCTGACCTGTAAAATCCTGTTCCTGGCCTATTTTTCTCAAGTTTTCAAGTTTCAAGGGTTTTTATTTCACCAGGAAAAATTACAGTGCTCATCTTTACAGTTGATCTCCCTGTATCGATCTCCTGGAAGCCAGCAATAGCGGTCTGGCTTACAGTTCTAATATGCAATGTCTTAATATGTTAACAATTCTTCTACATAATACTATTTTTCTCTTTATAAACGGCACAATCTGATTGCAAACAGTTGCGTCTAAATATATACAACTCCTCTTTGAGGGGTACCATGGGTACATGTTCTTCTAGATTACATCAATAAATGACAAAGTATTCAACGGTAATTTCATATACTCACAGATTCATACTACTGACTAGGTTACATGGACGGACTTGAATAAAAATATAATATAAACAGATACCCTTTTTAGGACATATTAGACATGTTACAGATCAAGTGCGGTACTTCTCACAACAGAAGTCAGCTCAGGGGTGTAGTATACTTTTACCCTCAAAGTAGAGCTGCATGGCGTCTGGTCTCCATTTTGTTTCAAAAAATGTGAACAGTCTCTCTTTTATTTCTACCTTAAATGCCTCTCTACTGAGCCATCGTATTTCTGGACCCAGGGCGTTCCACCGAGCATAAGCCTGATATATCGGTCCATGTAGTGTATTCATATTTTATATATAGGAGTATTTGTTTATCATAATACATGTAACACTATTATCTTGTACTCACTCCCTCACCCCTCACCCCAATGACATAATTGAGCCTAAGAAAAGAGTTGCGTTCAGGTATTACATGGCGAAATTGGGCCCCAAAAAAAGGGTCACCAGGCTTTGGCTGGGTCAATTCTTTTTCACCAAGTTTATAAAGGTTATGAAGCCCTTTTTTTCTCTCACTGTTTCAATACAAAAATAAAAGATCAGATTGTAGCGGGGTAACTCAAACAAGTGTTAATCTAAAAAAAGATAAAGTTAGGGTACCAGACTAGGCCTAGGGTCAACCGTCATTCTGGATACAGGGTCGAGACCCTGGGGGGGGGGGCACTCCATTTTTTTTTGACAGGGGTGTCCGGCTGGACCCCTGGCAACCCTTGACCCTTGCCTAGGGAGATTTTGGGAGAAAATTGACCTTTTTTCCGGGTATTTTCCAAATGAACCAGTTTCTATGGAGATTTTGGCAAAAATGAACCCTTGCTTAGGGAGATTCTGGTAAAAATGGACTTTTTTATAGGGGTTATTTGATAATGGGCAGAGATTTTGGTCAAAATGGTGTCGATTTAGAGAGATTTTGGTCAAAATTGACCCTTGCCTAGGGAGATTTTGCAAAAGTTGACCCTTGCTTAGGGAGATTCCTCCCAAAAGTGGACCCTTGCCTAGGGAAATTTTGTTGAAAAAGTACCCTTGCCAGCCGGACACATGTGTATGCAAAATATACTAAGTGCCCCCCCCCCCCGGGGTCGAGACTGGGACAGCATTTCTTTTTACCTTGGCAAGGTGTCCTTGCCCTTGGGCCTTGTACTTTTGTCCAACGATAACATAAGTTTAATATAAGAGCGGCCAAACAGCCCCCAACCCCCTCTCAATCCAAGCACCCCCATTCCTAAACTTGAGGGAAAGGAGAAGGGTAGCAGTTTTCTTGAAAAAGTCATTGAAAAGTGTTTTTGGAACTACCGGGAATCGAAACCTGGATCTTCACTTCAGACTGTAAAACTAGCTATGTTTATACCACTAGATTCCCTGCAACGCAGTCTTTTGCCTGACGCTGATATAACTAAAGCCGTGACACAAGCCCAGGGCACAGGAAACTGCCAGGAAACTAGTGCCCTCTAGTAATAAAAAAACTTGTCTCTAAAAAAAAAGATAAATTTTGGGAAGTGTATCCTAATTCTGTAACAACCATTTTATCATTGCAGGCTCTTCAGGACATCGATGACATCTATGACCATACTGCCAGTAATGTAAGTATAGTGGGAGTAGCAACACCTGTTATGCAAAAAGCCATAGTGCTAGCTAAAGGTCTCATGGTTGACTATAGCAGCAGTTTTATAGTATGGCGATAATTATATTTTAAAATGTTGGAGAAATCACTTACCGTAAAACCTCACGCACCAGCGATCTGATTATGGTGGCCTTAGTACTGTACCATAGTAGCAAAAACCCTTGTATAAGCCACACCCAAACTCTGGCCCGATCCTATAAGCCGCACCAGCGATCTGATTCGCGTACTAGCCGAGGCCTAAACTTGAGGTTTTACGGTACCTTACTTTAGGGCCAAATAGGCCTTTCACCAGACTTGTGGTACTGCTGTGACATAACAGAAACTGTCACAGTATATCTGTATATTGACATTGGGTATGGTTTCTTTCGTATGTAAAGTTACAAAAGCAAAGTACAGTATAAAACATGTTCTCTGTTTCAGGACCCTTTGATCAACGACATTCAATCTGAGCTGGATGGCATGGAAAACGGACAGGTTCACACAACTTCTTTCCCATCTAAAGATCATATTTCATATTTGTAAATTGTTTGTAGATATTAAGCAGAAGAATTGATCAAGAGTAATTGGCAGTCTAAAGAGTTCCTAGTCATTTACATTTAAAAAAATTGAATTAAATCAAAATAACCTTCCACCATTTTAGACTGTGGGCGTATCGAGATATTATCAAGACGACATAGCACATCTCCGAACATTTTGTGTAATTTGCATCTGAATAGCTTCACACCTTTGAGTCTTGTATAACCAAACCTTACTGACACTAACTGAATCAAATATTTTTTCTTCCAGTTTAAATTGAAGCTAACTTCACTCATTCAGAAGTACAATGACCAAAATGCTAAAGTGGAGTCTATGGATAGTGATCGGGTTCAGATACTTACAGATTTGTCTGATGTAAGTCTTATTTCCAACTCTTTTAATATTTATCACTACCTCATTCCCAGATCTCCTAGAGAAACTAAAGTGGCAGTTTCTTTTAGATAAACGTTTGAATTGTGGATCTACTATTACACCTCGTTTGAATCAAACTTATCATTAAAACAGTCGGTAAAAAACACATTGAAAGTAATCACCTAAATGATAGATGAGCTTTTAATGGTTTTGTAGTTGGATAACACTAACTAGCATTAATTAACACATAATTGAATTTCTCCTTTTCTTTCAGTGGTTCTCAATGGATCATATGGTAACTATTTGCAACTTCCTATACTTTTTCCATATCAAATGCCGTAATAAAACTTGCACTGCTTCTCTGTCCCTTTACACTACGACACTTAACATAGGAAAATATAGAAATAGCTGTTTTAGTGTTTATTAAGATATCTGGCGGGGAGCTGGAGTACTGCTCTCGCACCGCATTGTATACATGTAAAAGCATATTAGGCCACACCAAAAGCAAAATTTGGTCTACGGATTTCCCGCACCATATTTTCAAAAAAGCTAATCTTTCTCCTTTTTTTTTGAAAAAAAGTGTATGGATGCGCCCGCATCATTTGGTGGTCCCTTTTCTGATAGGAGAGCCAGATTTTCGAATTTGCCAAAAAAAATCCGTCAGAAAAAATGTTGCCCGACCCACTTGATTTAAGGTAAAAATCCGCAGACAAAATTTTTTAAAAATAGAAATTTCTTTTTCGCTTCCTCGCACCACATTTTCAAAATGAAAATCCGTAGACCAACTTTTTCATTGGGTGTGGCCTTACATAGGATTCATTATTTAATGACTTGTAGTATCAGCCATTGTGAGAAATGTCATTTCTTCAACAGGATTTCGGGGAACCAACTGGGCGTAATGTTGAGTAAGTATTTCTTGTTTCTTGATCTCATGAAATTACACTGAGTGAGTAGCAAATTAAAACAACTCACCTAAATATGTCATCATTTTGCATGTTTTTGTTCTTGGTACTCAGTCAGCTAAATTACAGATCCTGACATTCCTTAACTTTTTTTATTTCAATTGGAGTGAAAAGTTTTCTTACTTGCTCACCAAATACGGGCGCTCATTTCTTAATGACACCTACGCATGTCAACTGCTCATGTGGCCATACCAAACAGTTGCCAATAGCCTACAATTAAATTACCTCAGTAGATTGGTGAGATTATCCAATATTTCTATATTTGTAACTAGATCTATTGATAGCATTTGATAAGGATGAGAATAATCATCAGTGATTCTGTATTTTTTCTAGAGAGGTGGCTGAGGCAAAATTTGAAATGGCCAAGTTTAAAGAAATAAATGAACAGCTGAAGGATATGAAACAGGAAGACCCCGGATTTACAGATATGGAGAAGTATTCAAAATCATCCTTGTTCTTTCAAATTGTAATCCTATATTTGTGGGTTGCTACACCTTAAGGAGTTGAATGTTAAATTAAACTCTTACCACAAGTACTAAACTGCCAATGAAATAATTTCACAAGCGCCCAGGACCCTTATTGCATCACATATGGTAGGTGGCATTCTCCAATATGTCTTTTTACCCTTAAACCCAAATTCAGTTGTTATGTGAAATTTCTCTTTTTATCAACTGCATTACATAGCTTTCTATTCTCAACAGGGAACGGACTATGCTACAATCGAAGGTTACAAATGCATTCAAAAGTCTGAAAGAAAGTAAGTACATAAATTTCTTCTAATCAACAAAGTTTCAGTTGATCCCAACAATTTATTAGATTGCAAAAAAAGACAATACAAGACATAATAAGTATGATTTAATTCAATATTCTAGACGCACAGCGTCAGGAAGTTGTTCGAGATGTAGAAAAACCGCCTGAACAGGACGGTGCCTGGAAACATGCTGCTGGTGAAATTGTTGGTCTGCTCGGAAAGGTTCGCCAGGAGGGCAAAGACTGTAAGTATCCCCCTACACTGTCTTACGTTATTTTCCAAGTGTCACGGTCACCGTAAAACCTCGGTTATAAGCCACATTTTATTTGGCGTTTTTATATGGTATAAGCCGAGTTCTTAGGCCCAAACTCCCATTCGGCTTATAGGTAAGGTTTTAATAACGTAGGAACTTAATGAAAACAAATTTCAAGCACTTTGGTTATAAGCCGAATTTTTACTCGCAAACTCACATTCAGCTTATAACCAAGGTCGGCTTATAACCAAGGTTTTATGGTAATAGGGTTAGGGTTTGAAAATTGTCTTTTACGTGAACGTATAAATTTATATACAGCCACACCAAAAATAAAGGTTAGTTTTTTTTCCAAAATTTCCACCTTGAATAATGTGGTACGGGCGAATTTATTATTTATTTTTTTGAGGGAAAATCTTCTGGCCTCCTAGAGATTTAAAAAAAACACCAAAAGAACCCCCCAAAAAATCCAATTTTTCATAAAATGATGCATTTGCATTTGCATTTCCGAAAATATGGTGCAGGAAATCTGTAGACCAACTTTTTTTGGGGGTCTGGCCTTAACACAGATGATTTTTTTTGCCAAAATTGTGAAAATTGGCAAAATTCATGTGTATGTAAAAAGCATAAAATAGCAGATTTTTAATTTCCTTGGAATACTGTGAAAATATATGCACTGCGAAATAAGGTACAATCACATTAGTCTGAATGCCCTGCACATGATTGTGTGGACGGCAGAAACAAATGTGTTCCTCCATTACAGACATAACTGAGCTGGAGCAGAAGGTCAAGCAACTTCTGAAAGATATGGACGATGTGGCACGTAAATTAAAAAGGTAGGTTTTATACCCGAATCATTTATACTCATCTAGATGATGCATATCATCACTTAGAAATAAAAATAATAACTTTTGTCCTTTGCTTTTTTAAAGTTTTGAATATAAAATTAACCATTGAGAAAGCTGTGTTCTGAGGTTCCTTATATTGACACCACTTTGCTTCATCTGTAGGTCTGAAAATGCATTGGCTGAGAAAAGGCAGGTAAGTAGGCCAAATTAACTAAAAAGAATCAGACCCAAAATAACAATGCTGAAAAGACCTACTGTAAAGGAACCAGGGCAAGACAAGTACTAGTAATTCACAACAAGAACATCAGTCCAATTAAGGTTAAGATCTGTATATTATAGCTTTAGGATATACAAGGTCTTCTAATTTGGTGTAGTGGGAGCAGAGCTAAGGCTGGCACATCCGCACGCTTTGGCTTGCTAGAGTGAACTGATCCGCCAGCCCCGCGGCGGATCCCGCGCCACCTAGCGGGATCCGCCAGATCCGCCAGCTGATGAGGGATCCGCCGCTCCCGCTAGACTATTTTAACTTGTACGTCTAAGAAGAAACTCAGTAGTTTACAAGTGCTACACAAAAACATTGGCTTCACATACATAGACAAAGGTTCACGTGTTTAGGTCTTTTGACTGGGTTATTTCACGAGTTGGAGGTGGGGCCGTACTTCACGAGGCTGCAGGCCGAGTGAAATGCGGCCCCACCTCCAACAAGTGAAATAACCAGTCAAAAGACCTAAACAAGTGTTCCTTTGTGTTTATTTTTTACCTTTTCCGATTCAAATTTGAAAATGTAGGCCCCATTTGCCTTGAAAACAGCTTTTTCTCCACTTTTCTGCGCCGTTCAAATGTAAACAAACCGCCATTTTGATGACGTCATAGGGCCATGTAATACGGCCATGGGTTATTGCACAGGGGGAGTGTAATACGGCCTTCCTTGATTAAGCCAATGAGGCTGCAGTATTTCATAAAAAATAAAATAAAATTCCTTACAGATGGAGAAAAAGTGGAAGGAGGAAAGCACAAAGCAGACCAAAGAGAAGGCAATGATGCAATCAAAACTCAAGAAAATGAAACAGGAACTGGTCAAAACCCGTCAAGTGAGTTTTTAATAGTTCTTTAAAAAAATCCAACAATCAAAATTCATCACCTGGAATTTTCTACCATTTTTTTTTTTGTTGTTGTCATATTGTCATTTTTCTTGTTTTAGCTGCTGGGTCGACACGAAGTGGTGGCTCCTGTGCCTGGACTAGGCGGAAGTGGCGTGGATATAGGCGGTGGCAATCATGATAAGGAAGCAGAAATTCACAACCTTCAGTCTCAACTTGACACGATGAAGAAGGAGAATACAGCTGTACAGGAGCAAATCAAGAAGCTGGAAGCTGCACTGGAGAAAAAGGTGATTAGCCTTGATTGTTTGTTAATTGTGTTGAGCATTTTATAGGAATAGCCTAAAAGGGTCTAACTTCATTAGGTGCATGTCCCCTTGGAGTGCAGCACTCCATGGCTTATGAAATGATCCAAAAACAGTTAGTGTTTTCTAATTTCTAGACTATAAAACATATGAATACAAAACTCCAGCTATTGGCATGAATTTCGGAGGGAATGAGTCGGAATGGAAAAGATAGGAAGTTAAAGGGGCATACTCACCAATCACACACTTACCACATAGCAGACTAGAACAGTACTAGAATTGTGAGTGGGAAACACTCGGTGAGAATGCCACTTCCCAGCTAACAAGAAAACGTTATTTTACGTCAAAATAACGTTTCAAATTTTACATGACGTTATGTCACACTAAAGAGCCTTAGAAAAGCGTTGACATATAGCGTTATAAAATGGTGTATAACGTTATTTGACTACTGGGTTTAAGTCATTGGTGAACATTCTGACTCATTTTTAGGGAATTTTTCTTTTGTCCCTCCCATTGGATGTACTAACTTGGGACTCCCTGTTGATGTATTGATTACAGGATGAGGAGCTCAGTGCCTTGGAGCACGACAAGTTGGAGCTTCTCTACCAGATGAAGCAGGCTGCACTCCGGCCGAACGTCAAACATCTCTCCGGCCAGTCATCCAACACGTCCAGTGTGGCCTCTCTGTCCCTCACTGTTACCTCCACCACCTCTGTGGTCATAGAGTGAGTAGGGTGCCTCCTGAGGGAGTGGTCATTTATTAGTTACAGGGGGATGGTGGGTTGGGGGATATGAAAATGTCAACCCCTCCTGAAGAGGAGGGGCGTAAAAGGTTCTGAACCCTTTTGAAGGGGAAGGGGACATTGCCTCTTTAAGGCAAAACATGCCTGAGTGTTACTGTAGTTCAAAGGCTGGGGACGAAAAAGTTTGGGGCCATTTGCGAGGGGGTGCAAGATGTTCCACAAGCTCTAGATAGGGGAGGCTTAAGAAAATGTCCACCTCGGCCCAAAATTTCACCCCCCCCTACGCTGTAATTGATAATTGAGCACTCCCGTAGGCATAAAAAGAAATGTCGTTGTGACTTGACTGACCCTTTTTTTTGGCCACATCCTCACATTTTCAGGGCTTCTGGGGAAAAAAGATTTTTACAGCTAAAAATTGTGTAAAATTTACTAGATTTAAACTAAAATAGTTTATCAGAGAGGCTAGCAGGGAGCTGACCCCCACCCCCACTTGGATCATACATTACAAGGCCGGATTAGAGCTAAATTCCCCCAAAAATGTTGCCATACCAGAGAGGTTTTACAATAATTACAATGGTTTATGTGCAGGAGTAAAGTTACTATGAAGGATCAGCAGAAATCGTCCACAGAGGACCGAAAAGGGGAGGCGCCTAAAACTCCCGCCCAGGAAATATGCAGCAAGTGTAAAGGAGACTTGCAGGCGACACCATCAGAAACCAGCAAGCAGGTCAGTACTACACACCTGTGTATATTTCATGTAGCTGGATACATTATCAACCAATCAGATAACAGCATGCATTCACTGCAGAATTCCTAGGGTGCATTATGTAACAGCTCAGGGGCGGATCCAGGGGGGGGCGCAGGCGGCGCGCGCCCCCCCTATTTTTCTGTACATTTTAATTTAGATGGTTCAACACCCCCAATGCTGTAGGTATTACAGCGCCCCCCCTTTCCAAAATTCCTGGATCCGCCACTGCAGCTGGTACCCATATGACCGCTGTTATCAGTGCTTGTCTCGCTGGTACAAGCTTAAGTAATGGAGGCAGCCACAGGACGACCTGCTTGACCCCTATATTTCATGTACTTTTGAACTACACCAAACAAGAGAACAACTTTTAGTAGAAAGAAATTGGTTATATTCTCTATTTACTGAATATGACCTTTGGTGTCGAAATGGTGTTAAACAATGATTACTTACCCATCGCTCATTGCTTAAGATTACCAAAGAAACCTGCCTTTAATATGACCTGCCGTTAAGAGGGCCCTTTTTCTTTTGGAAAAGAATTCGTCTTATATAAAAAAATGTTTGAAAATACGTCCTAAATGTAAACGTCGGTACCTTAGCTTGGATCTAGACTGAGAAAATCAGGAACACATCCTCTGACATTTTGGCAACCTCATTTTTAATGGATATGAAGTAGACGCTGGTACGCTGGTACCCGAGTAAGACTATTTTCTCGCGTCGTCAAATACTCAACACTAAAGACGGGTGTTTACAGTATGTGAATTAAGATTGGACAAATTCTCTTGTCCACACTCCTGCTTCAGTTTGTCCACTCCTGCCTCATCATCCGCTTTTCTTTGCAGCCAGAGCCTGTATCTCCACCCCAGGAGGACGAAGAGAAGAGAAGTAGGGAGCAGTTAGAGGCAGAGCAGCAGCTGAAACAGCAGTTGGAGGAGGCACAGACACAGGTGGTTAAGCTGGAGGAGCAGCTGGTGAAGGCCCACCAGGAACTGCTGCAGGCCAAGTCCAACCCACCCAGTCAGGTAGGTTAAATATTGGTTCCCAATTTGGTCATGACTAACTCAACCAACTTTGGTCAGGTTTGGACTTAACCAAAATTGGCCAATTTGGTCATGACCAAACCTCATGTTTTCAATCTACCAAATTCAGCAACTTTAGTCACATTTGGTCACGACAAAATTCACTTTGGTCATGTTTGGTAATGGCCAAATTTGCCAACTTTGGTTAGGTTTGGTTGTGACCACATTTGCTTACTTTGATCAAGTTTGGTCATAACCAAATTTGCCAACCCGTAAGGAAAAATTGGTGAAGCTGGCCAAAGGTGACCACGATTTGTTGGGTTAGGAGTGTGAGGGACACAGTTTCTTCCGGAAACACTGGGACTCTAACCTGGTAGACTCGCCTGCCAAACTTTTGCTCTACCACTGAGCTACCTGACCCACCTCACTCAGATGAGAAAAGTAGTAATGCTTCAGTTTTGGAAGGATGTTATATCTCTTTTTCTGTTTCTACAGGCCCCTCGTTCCACACCAGTGCCCCAAAAGGGTGATTCGCGACCAAATACAGTCAGCAAATCATCAAAGGGGAAGCGTGGGAATACCCCTCGACAGGGAACATCAGGCAAGGTAGTCCTGATAATGATGATATAACCTGGGAATATTTTGAAATAAATTTTGGAAGATGTCCTTGACAATTTGATAGCATTGTACTCTAAGCTCATAGGGATGCATAAAATATAATCTAACCCATCTTTGTACATGTAGTTAATAATATCATACTTTGTAAAGATAGGAAAGTGTTTGCTTGATTTCTTTGTTGATATACTTTTGTTCAGACCAACCAAGGTGCGGAGTATGAATGGAGTATAATCAAGGACTCTGAAGGCCAACAACAAGAAGTTTGGATTAAGAATACTGTAGACGATGGAATTCAAGTAATATTGAGGGAGCAGGTAAGAAGACCTATATTTACATTTTTCATCTTTTTGTAACTTTATGGTATGTACCACCAGACCAGCTGACATGTATTAGAGTATCAGGTATGTTTTGCTATGTTTACTGACTGGTACAGTCATGAACTCTGTTCACTGAATATAGGGAGTAATTCTTCCATCTGGTGCTATGTGTCAAACTATTCAAAATACATAATTGATTCAGGGTCCTCCCTGAGGCAAGTGTGACGTTTTTTGGACATCTCTCTCGGCGAAAAAATTTTAATTGCTCTATTTTTGCTCATTTTGCATTGTTTTTCTCGTTCTTGCTATCAAAATATGCCAAACGACATGCTCTATCCCAATATGTCCTTCTAAAAAAGAAATTCCGACTAGAACCCCCCCACAACCCCGGAATTTTATTCCTGCCCAAAAGTGTCACATTTCGCTGCAGCATAGACCCCAATGGACAGCGGAAGACAACCGATAACCCCAAAATCAAAGGTTATCTGATAAGCAATGCTAATCATATGGGAGGGCACGGTGAGACACTTTTTTCAGACATCCAGGCAGTGGTAGTTGACTGGGGGGAGTTACTTGCTACCATTTGTGATAACCCTTATATATATCTATCGGAAACTAGAATAAAACAAAGAACAATGAGTGCCCCCCCCTCCTCCACCAGGGGTTTGTGTGTACAATACCGCTGTCATCGACTGACAGCTGATGCAATGCGTAAGGGCGGAAGCGGAAACACAGATATCGTCGCTGTTTACATTCCGACCGACTCGCTTTTTGGCAAAGACGTATAGTGGACGATGCAGGCAGTCGGGCGATGGCGGCACACCCACCTGCTTGCCAACACCCACTTGCTTGCCCACACACACCTGCTTGCCTACAAACCCCTGATCAGCTGAAATGTGATAACATACTAGTGTGACACATGATTTGAGGGTAATTTTGACCCAGGAATACATTCATGCTCTCAGAATTGACAAATAATTCATTGTTCCTGAAATAATATTTACAGATTGAGTCATTCAGTCTATCAATTCAATCACTTTATGACCCTGAGTCATTTGTGATGTTAATCACACGTTCAATCTTGTTACAAACAAGTCTAGTCCTTGAATAGCTTGATATGTTGATAAGTTAAACGGTATAATGTAGCGATTTCATGTACATGTATTGAAAAGAAAGATTTGTGCCTCAAACCTACATCTCTAGTGAATAAAGTTAAAATTGTTCCAAGAAAATATTTCATCCAATGCATATTTCAAGATTAGAGAAAGGTTAAATCCCCCAAATTCACAAACCTGTCTCCCCCTATCATTAAAAAATGACCACTCCCTTAGCACAAGTAAATTTCACATATTTTTACTAAAGCTGTAAATAGATATATATTCAGCTAAATGGAATGTTGGCAAGTGTATATTATTTGTAGGAATGTAGAAACATCTATACTGAAAGGGAAAGTAAAATTCCTTTGCTAAAATTCGTTGCAGTGTATCCAAACTGATCCAGTCCTAGACTCATTGACCAACTGGTCAAAGGTAAGTTGAAAAAGAAATAGATTTTACCTAGTAGTTTAGAAATAATGAAATATTTGGTCAAAAATATTATACAGTAGTAGAACATTTTACAACACTGTGCAAACACAAGTCATGTAAATTATGTCATCATTATACAATATTGATGCGCTTTTCTTTTAATGTAATTTCCTGTTAGTTGTCCTGGGAATTGTTTCTCAAATACAGAAAACCCTTTTTCTTAAACACACTAAATGATGCATCATTGATATCAGGATCTCTTTGCCTCATTCCTTGATTTCAATTAACACAGCCAAATGATGATAATGATGGGGGCTGGAGGCCTCCAGCGCCACCCAAAAACTGGGTCCAGTTTGACCCTACCACACCGAGGGGCCCACAGGATCGGCGTCGCTCTATAGACCACTCCATGTTAATGGGGGCTGAGCCAGCAACCGTCAAACAGCAGACTGACAACACTGTCTTCTACATTGCCAACCAGGTACTTATTGTATGGAGAATATTTCCTGAAGTATTTTTTGTGTGAGAGATATCATATAGGTGGGTCCAGATGGGTCAAAAGGGACCTGGCAACCTGGGCTGTTTTCCTGGCGACCTGGTACTATAAATTAAGTGACGTGGTGACTTCGGCCTACCTTTGGGGGTGTAGATGGGGGGCCCCCCATGTCGCATGTCGATTTAAAGAAATGACCATGTCGCATGTCAATGGCACTTAATAATCCCCATGTCCCATGTCGATTCTATGAATTGCTCATGTCCCCTGTCACTATCATTTCAAACCTCATGTCTCATGTCACTAGGTCTCATGTCACATGTCGATTCTAAGAAATGGCCATGTCACGGTGTCGAATTTAGCCATCCAACCCCATACCTTTTTACTTGTGAAAACTGAAGCTTGGAGGGGCCAAAGGTCAAGGTCAAAGGTCGCTGGGCACTTGTAAAATTTCTCCGGTATGTCAGTTTCCACGGCAACTAGTGCAAAATCGGAACACACTTTTTCATGCGAGATGCAAATCATAAGCTTTTATTAAAGGGGTCATTTATTACTGCACACTGAACCCAATCATTTGCCCGTCTGAAGGAGGAAAATAGGGTCAGAACCAGCAATATGACCTAGGGTTAAATTACGGTCCTCTAGGGAACGGCCCTCCCTTTGCTTTAACCTTGACAGTACGTATTCACCATGAAATGAATGATGTATCTTCAGCTAACCCGCATGATTGAGGGTATCACAGGATTCAAGGACTACATTGACATTATTGTCGACCGTGAGAGGACAGACATGACACGAGCTAATAATAAGTTGAAGAGTTTCATGTCTCCCGATGAGCTAGAAGTTTTGGATAAGGTAAGCATGTAGTTTTCACTATCAATTGCTTTGTCTATGATTTACTGTATTTAATGTATCTTATTTTGATAAATTAACCACCATCACATAATAAAAACCAAATTATTTCATTTCAGGAGACCTCTCTTTCTCAAGGGTAAGTCAAATATTTTGATGATGTCATAGAGTCACTTTTCCAACTGCATTGAACCAGTATAAATGCTGGTATATTTATGAAGAAGTTAAATTCCAAATATATAGACAAATGCCAATGCCCATTGATACCGTCTCTGCCGTATTTCACGAGTGGGGGCTGGGGCCATATCCCATGAAGCTGAAGGCTGAGTGGGATATTCCCCAGCCCCCATGAGTGAAATACAGCAGAGAGGTATCAATGTAGTTGGCATTTGCATTTAGTTTTTGATTGGAGCCATTTAATGAAGCAAAGACAGCTTTTTATAAGCCCATTGAATACGGCCCCATTGTATTTATTGGGGGGCATTGAACACGGCCCTTCCTATACTTAAGCATAATGAATCTTGTATTTAAAAAAAATCAGTTTGAATGTTTGATACCCTAATCCAGCTAGCAACACTCATTTATACTGTATTAATATTACATAACATTATGAGAAACACATCAGTTTTATATGATAAATGACATAATTTGGATGAGTGGTGGTAGCAGGTGAAGTACTTTTTACATGTGCATGACTGAGTAACATTGTTTCATTAGTTGAGTAATGCATTTCACCATTGATCTGATAATTAATCACCAAGTGCCTTCTTATAGATCAACTACCAAGGATTATAAGGATCTAAGGTCAAGTCTATCTGCAGGTATGTCTGTTCTGTTGTATCAGGTCCCTTATAGTGAAATAAGAGTAGATCTTCTTTGGGATCACTCCTTCACACAAATTACACTGTCAAGAAACCCTCAAATATACCAGAATCATTGATGTCAAGATCATTGCACTCATCTTCTCTCTCCTAGCTATTCATGCTTCACAACCATCATTTATACTCTTTGAGGTTATCCTGATCATCCACACCATGCTTATATTGTTTTCTCCATTATCAAGCTATAGTGTATGAATTAATCCAGATGGGGAATATCCTTTGCACTCACTGATCATCAATCAATTGCCTTTACCTCATCATTACCATCATTGCCATGTCACTATCTGGCAACCACTACCTTTATCATTGTCATAACATTACATCCTTTTTTTCATTGTCACTAATCAATTCATCCGCATCCATTAAAACAATTGTGGCCTCATAGAGTTGGAGGAACTGAGTGAGATGGGTAACAAAGACCTGGGTACTGACGCGGTGAAAAAGAGCATGGGGATCATCGTCAGCAAGACCATCATGATGCTGGCTCACACCGTGGAGCGGCTGCGGGAACAGATACAGGAACAGGTCAGCCCTGTCTAAGTTACCCTCAGGGAGCGAGCGACAATTATATTCTTTAAAACCAGCCTCCGTCAAAAGTTCTTAGTGGGCCCCTAACATAAATATTGATTGGTTGATCTGGGGAATTCTCAATTTTGAAAAAAAGTGAAATCCATTGACAATTCTTCTTTCTCAAAAAAAATAAATTTCTATTGCCAAAAATATGGAGAAATCCATTGACCAACTTTTTGTTTGGTCTGACCTTAGAGCATTTTACTCTGATAACTTAGATTACGGATCCGCCAATTTCTTATTTTTACCCCTGTCCCCTGAGTCTTCAGGTTTTTCTCTGATTTCAATTTTTTTATGTCCCAAATACCTGTACTTAACCCCTTCCAACATATTGCACAAAATTGCATTGAGTTACAAGAAATCCAGTGGTGAAGGGGTTAAGTACTTTTGTTCAGGGGCCTCCATTTGAACTCTTTTTTTTCACATTGGTCACTTTCATCCCTGCTATTAACAAGTATTCTTGTACAGACTAGGGAAGATTAGCCTTGATGAGTGCCACTGCATAGATGAGTTGTAAGTTGACATTCATGAACTGACTACATGCAGAGCGGTTTGATTGTATTTGTAGTCAGAATTAGCCTTGATGAGTGCCATTGCATAGATGAGTGATAAGGCCAAAAAAAGAAGTTGTGTTCAGGTAACATGGCCCAAAGAAATTAATAGGTAGGTCGATTTTTATGGTTTTTTTACCTATTTTTTTTTAAGGATATTGAGACAAAATTCCTTTCCTTTTTGTATAATTTCAGTAAAGAAAAATTCAGTAGAAAAAAGTGGGGTTTGTTTTGGTGGAAAACCCCCAAAAATGCCTTCAAAAGGCCTAAGTTGACATTCATGAACTGACTTTATACCGAGTGGTTTT
This sequence comes from Harmothoe impar, assembly GCA_947462335.1. Classification (NCBI taxonomy): domain Eukaryota; kingdom Metazoa; phylum Annelida; class Polychaeta; order Phyllodocida; family Polynoidae; genus Harmothoe; species Harmothoe impar. The sequence continues at coordinate 10,110,693 of OX381714.1, read as the reverse complement.
GTTGTACTTGTAGTACCGGCAGTATGAGTGCATTCACTCAGCATTACAGCGGAGGCCAGCAGGCTTCCAGCAGGCTATGGAGGAACTCCTGGAGGAGGAGCGGATGATGCCCCGACTGAAGCGCTCCAGGTCACTCTGCGCACTGGACGAGGTAAGCAAGGCCAGACCAAAAAAAGGTTGGTGAATGGATTTCCCTTTGGAAAAAATGGTGGGAGCGAGCGAGCGAGATTTTTATTTATTTTTTTAATATTTTTTTTTGTCAATGGATTTTGGCCGTGGAAAAGTTAAGTGAGCGACCAATTTTTTTTATTTTTTTTTACCAAGTCTGACAAAAGTTCAAAGGGAACCCATGGTAAAAAATATTTAATTGGTTGATCTGCGGGAATCAAGAGGAAAAAGTTTAAAGGGGGAAAAAAAGTGTTTTTCGAAAAAATGAGGCGAGCGAAATCCATTGACAATTTTTTTTCTCTTTTAAAACCTTAATTCCTCAGGACATTTGGTGCTGCAAATATTCAATATTGCAGGTCTGGAGGACAGAATACCAACATATCTGATGGTTTAAATATTGTCCATTGAAGGTACACTATATTAGTAATCATTTTTGGCCAAAACAGGTGGACGTTGCCACTGTCCTGCATGTTTTCACAAAGACTTGATTTAGGGAAAGATAGGTTTTAAGTGATGAAACAAGCTTAATTGCAAAACTTATATAATGAAAGTACTAATTGTAACACTGCCCGGAGACATTTAATGCTCTTCAGATAAAACAGTTTTCTGCATTTCACAGCCCTGATCTTTATCTATATTGTAGCATGGCCAGGAGGACCAGCTGGAGAGCGGTTTAGTCGGTCGTTACCTCAACGTTCCAATAGAGCCAAACGCTCAGAGGTCACAGTCAGACATCATCTTCAAGGAGAATATCATGAGTGTAAGTAGACACTGAATATATCCTGACACTTTTGTCACATGTCACATATCTAATTCTAGTTAGGCCAAAGAAAAAAGGTTTGTTTCAGGTAACATGGATAGAAATTGTAAGGTTGGTAGGTCAGATTTCTTTTTTTTAAACATGAAAGTACTAGCCAGCTCTCCGAAGACCCTAAAATTGATCGGAAAAGGGTAAAAATACAGAAACTACTTCAAATTTGCATAAAAAAACTTAGGGTCGGCCCTGTTTCCATAGTGTCTGTCGGGTGACCTGAAACAACCCTTTTTTTTTTGGCCTCAGCTAAAGATAGATATCCATCATCAGGACACTCACCTCACCACCATACCAGGAAAATAGGGCACCCTTTCCCCTTCCGTTAGGCCACTCAAAATAGACTATCAGCTTTGTGAACACCGCGCGCATCCTTTAAAAAGGGCCGCATTGATCTTTTTTCACCTTTTAAGAGAAAAAAAAAGCCCAAAAAAAACAGAAGACTTGTTGCAAAAATATCAATATCTCAGCTGATATCAGGTGTAGAAACGAAGTTCAAAGGGCATTTTAGACCTTATTTACATGTGCAGACCATCAATTTATGCAAAAAAAAAAAAGAAAAAAGTCCCTCGGGCACCTCCAAGAAAAAGTAAATCAACAAAAAAAAAACACTCCCTCTCCAAAAAGTTTCCGCAAAGCTGATAATCGATTTTAAGTGGCCTTATTATATTTTTTTTTTTTGGGGGGGGGGGGGGGGGGGGTTCGTGTGAACTTAATTCTAATATCAGGAATAAACAGTAGAATTTAATATTGTATAATTATTAGCTATGGTCGACAACCTTTTTTCATAACGTCAAAAGAGATTCAAATGACTCATGTCGACCAAAAGCTTCTGGTAGTGGGGGGCCGAAATTGCAAATGTCCCCAAAAGGTCAAAAATAAATGTTTTTATAAAAATCCAACTGCATAATATGAAAGGCCTATACTTGATGTACATGTCTATTGATTTTTATGTTGTTATTTGTTTAAATAAAAATTTTAGAAAGAAATTAAAATTTTGTTAAATTTTTTCATTTTACCCCAATAAAAGAGATCACAAACTCATCATTTTCATAATTTAGGAATTACAATTTCACCTAATTTTTTTGTGGAATGTAAAGTAAAGTAGTGTTGCCTGATCATGCCGAAGGAATCATAGTAAATGAACAATTAACCTACTCTGCAGATCATCTCAAACTGAAAAGTCTTATTTTTAAGCAATCCCTATCATGGAGGCCATTGACCGAAAATTGTGCAGATCAAATTTAAGTCAAAATTGGCTCTAATCGTATAATTAAACAACACAATAGAATATATAGACTATTTACCTGTATGGATCAGCTTATAATAATCGAGAAAGATATCTTAATCATGTAAAATGACAACTAACGTCAACTACAGCAGTTAACGTCAATGGCGCCGTTTGAAAACACGCCATCGTCCCGAAACCGGAAGTGTCACCGTCACCATGACAACTCGCGTTCTCTCGCGCCCGGTGAGAGGAGACGAGACCTTCGCTCACGGCCGTATCAGGAAACCGCCTATAACTCAATTTCTACTGCTCTGATCGAGATTTAGATGACAGCATCATGACCGCGCAAAAATTCTGGTATAGAAAGGTTACTTCAAAAGGAATTTTGGAGAAAATAATAATTTCCCGAAAATCCAGAAATGTGAAATTTCGCTCACGGCCGTAGCAGGAAATCGCCTATAACTCAATTTCTACTGCTCTGATCGAAATTTCGATGACAGCATCATGACCGCGCCAAAATTCTGCTATAGAAAGGTTACTTTAAAAGGAATTTTAGAGAAAAAAATAATTTCCCGAAAATCCAGAAATGTGAAATTTCGCTCACGGCCGTAGCAGGAAATCGCCTAGAACTCAATTTCTACTGCTCTGATCGAAATTTCGATGACAGCATCATGACCGCGCAAAAATTCTGCTATAGAAAGGTTACTTTAAAAGGAATTTTAGAGAAAAAAATAATTTCCCGAAAATCCAGAAATGTGAAATTTCGCTCACGGCCGTAGCAGGAAATCGCCTAGAACTCAATTTCTACTGCTCTGTTCGAAATTTCGATGACAGCATCATGACCGCGCAAAAATTCTGCTATAGAAAGGTTACTTTAAAAGGAATTTTAGAGAAAAAAATAATTTCCAGAAAATCCAGAAATGTGAAATTTCACTCACGGCCGTATCAGGAAATCGCCTCGGTATACCGGGCTATAGGGTAACCTACCCAATTCCCGGACAGTTTGCTTTTCCCCTCACTCCTGAGGTTCCCTGCCTCGGTTTCTGATGTTAGCAGCGATTTCATCAACAAATCTCAGCAATTCAACATCAACACTTGGCGATTCAACATCAAAACTCGGCAATTTAACTTTGTTATTTATTGTATTACCGAGTTTTGTTGTTAAATCGGCGAGGTTTGTTGTTAAATCGGCGAATTTGTTGTTAAATCGGCGAGTTTTATAAGTTTGTTGTTGTCAAGGGATCAGGTCAAGGTCAGGTCAGCAAAGGTCAAGGTCATTAGTAGTGGCGGCGAATTGATACATTTTAGTAGCGGCGGCAAATTGATACATTTTAGTAGCGGCGGCAAATTGATTTAAGATTTAGAGATTTTCAAAGGAAAAGCTGCAGATGATGTTGCCTCCAAAACCGATTTTGCCCCCAAAACCGATTTTGAGCCCCAAAACGATTTGACCCAAAAACGATTTTGAAGTTCTCCTACCCTTCCGAAAATCGGGCCGATCGGAGCGTAAACAGCGAAGATATTTGCGATTTTCGTTTTGTCGGATTATATTGGTACTCCGTTTATCCCGTTCTCCCTTTCTCCGTTTATCCCGTTCTCCGTTTATCCCGTTCTCCGTTTATCCCGTTCTCCGTTTATCCCGTTCTCCCTTTCCCCGTTTATACCTTTCCCCGTTTATCGTTTATCCCGTTATCTGTTTGTCGTTTATCACGTTCTCCGTTCATCCCCTTCTCCCTTTATCCTGTTCTCCCTTTCTCCGTTTATCCCGTTCTCTTCCTAAAATCTTCCTATATAAATTCAATTCCTATTGGGACTAGGCCTACTTTTAGCTTGAGGGGATAATAAAATCTTCCTACATAAATTCAATTCCTATTGGGACTAGGCCTACATTTTAGCTTGAGGGGATAATAAAATCTTCCTATATAAATTCAATTCCTATTGGGACTAGGCCTACTTTTAGCTTGAGGGGATAATAAAATCTTCCTACATAAATTCAATTCCTATTGTGACTAGGCCTACTTTTAGCTTGAAGGGATAATAAAATCTTCCTACATAAATTCAATTCCTATTGGGACTAGGCCTACTTTTAGCTTGAGGGGATAATAAAATCTTCCTACATAAATTCAATTCCTATTGGGACTAGGCCTACTTTTTTAGGCCTACTTTTAGCTTGAGGGGATAATAAAATCTTCCTACATAAATTCTATTCCTATTGGGACTAGGCCTACATTTTAGCTTGAGGGGATAATAAAATCTTCCTACATAAATTCAATTCCTATTGGGACTAGGCCTACTTTTAGCTTGAGGGGATAATAAAATCTTCCTATATAAATTCAATTCCTATTGGGACTAGGCCTACATTTTAGCTTGAGGGGATAATAAAATCTTCCTACATAAATTCAATTCCTATTGTGACTAGGCCTACTTTTAGCTTGAGGGGATAATAAAATCTTCCTACATAAATTCAATTCCTATTGGGACTAGGCCTACTTTTAGCTTGAGGGGATAATAAAATCTTCCTACATAAATTCAATTCCTATTGGGACTAGGCCTACTTTTTTAGGCCTACTTTTAGCTTGAGGGGATAATAAAAGTCCGAAAAAAGTCGAAAAAAGAGGATCCACTCTCGACGAGATTATTTATGTCCCGCGACATTCGACTAAGAACACTACATTTTAGCCCTCAAGCCCTTCCTTGTTTTGGATCAAAATTACAATTAGGAAAATTCCAAGATGGCTGCCAAGATGGCCACCAAAAACTCAAGATTGTCTGATTTCCTTGTGTGATACATGGATTTTAGGGTTATCTAGGGTGTAGAATCCATATTTTGGGTCAAAATCACAATTTGGAAAATTCCAAGATGGCTGCCAAGATGGCCGCCAAAAAGTCAAGGTTGTCTGATTTCCTTGTGTGATACATGGATTTCATGGTTATCTAGGGTGTAGAATCCATATTTTGGGTCAAAATTACAATTTGGAAAATTCCAAGATGGCTGCCAAGATGGCCGCCAAAAAAGTCAAGATTGTCTGATTTCCTTGTGTGATACATGGATTTCATGGTTATCTAGGGTGTAGAATCCATATTTTGGGTCAAAATTACAATTTGGAAAATTCCAAGATGGCTGGCAAGATGGCCACCAAAAACTCATGATTGTCTGATTTCCTTGTGTGATACATGGATTTTAGGGTTAACAAGGGTGTAGAATCCATATTTTGGGTCAAAATTACAATTTGGAAAATTCCAAGATGGCCGCCAAAAAGTCAAGATTGTCTGATTTCCTTGTGCGATACATGGATTTTAGGGTTATCTAGGGTGTAGAATCCATGTTTTGGGTCAAAATTACAATTTGGAAAATTCCAAGATGGCCGCCAAAAAGTCAAGATTGTTTGATTTCCTTGTGTGATACATGGATTTCATGGTTATCTGAGGTGTAGAATCCATATTTTGGATCAAAAATACAATTTGGAAAATTCCAAGATGGCTGCCAAGCTGGCCACCAAAAACTCATGATTGTCTGATTTCCTTGTGTGATACATGGATTTTAGGGTTATCTAGGGTGTAGAATCCATATTTTGGGTCAAAATTACTATTTGGAAAATTCCAAGATGGCTGCCAACATGGCTGCCAAAAAGTCAAGATTGTCTGATTTCCTTGTGCGATACATGGATTTTAGGGTTATCTAGGGTGTAGAATCCATATTTTGGGTCAAAATTACAATTTGGAAAATTCCAAGATGGCCGCCAAAAACTTAAGATTCTCTGATTTCCTTGTGCGATACATGGATTTCATGGTTATCTAGCATGTAGAATCCATATTTTGGATCAAAATTACAATTAGGAAAATTCCAAGAAGGCTGCCAAGATGGCCACCAAAAAGTCAAGATTGTCTGATTTCCTTGTGTGATATATGGATTTTAGGGTTATCTAGGGTGTAGAATCCATATTTTGGGTCAAAATTACAATAGCTCTCTAACAACATAGCCCACTCCTTTAGTTAACATTAGTGTTACTCTATAGTAGCTATAGTTTTAAACCACTATATATTTTTTTTTGAAAAAGAGAATAAAATATAAAAGAAAAAAATGAATAAAATAAAAAAAAGAATCATGACTGTCGACCATAGCTCCCCTGTGTTTCCCAACTCAGATCTATGTCTCATCGTCCCTTTTTCCTTTGAAAATCTCTACGTCCTTGTTATAATTGAAAATGTTGTAAATGTGTATTGAAAGCTTCATTTTTATACCAAATATTTAATACTAATATATGTTTGTCCAACATTTGTTGACAGAGCCAAATGGCCATCAACCAGGGTTATTTGGTGTCACTATTTTCCCCTAATTAACCCAATCAGCAAAACTAAAGCATCCTTGCTGTTGTAGGGGCTGGGTTTTGGCTTAACTATACTATGACGGGTTCTGTTGGGCGCTGTGTTTGGGAGCTCGGTCCGAACCCTTCAGTCCGGCGGCAGGTGCAGCACCTGTTCTGGGCTTGGAGTACGGATAGAGGTCGCTATAGGCTTCCGGTCTGTGTGTGCGCACGCAGGCTGGCTGAATATATATCGCCAGCGCCTGATAGAACTCGTTGGGTCCTTTATGATACCTGAATCATAGAGACCTACGCTTAACATCGGCTGCAAGCCTACTGACCTGCTCTGAACTCTACAGGGAGTTCGCTGGATTAGCTTCACCCTTTAGGTTCTTGTGAATAAAGACTTATATAGCAACCTGTACACTTGATCCGAACTGTGTCGACCTTGCTCTTTACTTAATAACTTTTTACCAATATTAAGGGAACAAAGTACCAAAGTCCTGTCTATTACACTGTTGTTTCCTCGATAGGGTCAGCCAGAGAACCACACAGCCAGCTCTCGCAAAGCTATGCAGGTCTCACAGGCTACTGTTCCCAAGAAAGGTGGGATACAACTAACCACAACGAAGACGACTAACCAGACCAAAGCGCACTATGTCCAATTCGGGGGATTCAGAGGTTTGAAACCATCTTATATACCATACAATATGTGTTGGACTTATTTTATTCAATAAAAAGAATACGCAGTAGAGTAGCACAAATCCTTTTCTCATAGCAGTACATATTTGCATCTTACAGGTGGCTTAGGCTGTTTATAACATCATTCCACTCAGCTCTTTACATGTCAGGAGATCAGTTTAAAAAAATATAACAAGTACTTAAATCAACATACATATTCCATGCTGTTTGATAATGAATTTCCAAATGTCGTAGATATGGAAGCCCAAAGACGAAAAACCAAACCCGCTCCACAGAATCACAACAAGCTGAAGAAAAGACAGAAGGAACTCTTGAATAAGAATAAGGTAAGGCATGGTAGATTTAAAGTGGAAAAATGTTCCTATCATAAGCCTTTCCTATCATAAGCCATATGACGCGAAGCCATTTTTACCATACATCTATTATTAGAAAGTCACATATATAAATGATGTAAAGGTATCTAAAATATAGAAAAGAGACACACTGTATTTCCTCAGTTATTAGCCAGGCCCTGAATAGAATCAAAGCTGATACTCGATTCAATGTGGCCTAAGGATAAAGAATTGATTGACAATGATTTAGTCATAACTCCCCTTCTAAAGCAGTGCTCATTCTTTAACAACATGGTGGGGGGAGGGCAATTTTCATCCCTCTTGAGGGTTCAATTGTTTTGAGCGTAAAAGCCAGCGCGTTATTATTGTATTAAAAAATATTTTTAACTAAAAAAACAAAAACGAGATTCAAACCTATTAAGCGGACACCCCCAGACTAATTTTTTTCACTTGGATGTTGAGCAAATCAATCAATCATGTCTTGTCTCTTCAGGGTAAAGTGCTGTATGCTAAGCGGCCATCCAGACCAGTGTCGGACAGACTGCCAGCAGACTACTTTGATGGCTATACGATTGGGGATCTGGAGCAGCGCGTAGAGGAGTATGGGGTAGGTTCCATCTTGATATTAGAAATAATGGCATGCTCTTCATAGAAAGGTTAGCAATCCTAGAACCTGGGGCCCCCTTATCACATAGTCATGTTGAATGTCACTTAATCATCACCTCTTAGAATCTATCATGTCCCATGTGGAATTCAAAAAGTACCCAATACATCTCAACTGATAAATAGACAAATGCCAATGCCCATTTATACCTTCTCTGATGTAATTCACAAGTGGGGGCTGGGGCAGTATCCCATAGGCTTTGTGGGATACTACCCCAGCCCCCACTGGTGAAATACACCAGGGTCGTATCTATATAGTTGGCATTTGTGTTTATTCTTTATTTGAAGCCATTATACATAAAACATTATACAAAATAATTTTATATCTTACATTGAATACGGTAATACATTAAGACCTCTTCCATCCTGACACAGGAAACATTAGTGAATACGGAGCACATGAAGGCAGTGGAGGCATCGGCTGATATCAGGACGGACGCCGAGCACCGAGACTTGATGGGGCAGACATTACCTCAGATCCATCACGTAGAGACCCTGCCCCCTCTTAGACCCCCGCGAGCAGAAGACGACATCATGAGGCTCCCACCCATAAAGAAATAACAATGCTTCATCACCATGAAAGCATTTCAGTTTTGAGTATGAGAATTTTAACTTGCTCTGTATTTTTGAGTTTTTGAGCAATTTTATAGTTATGTTAATATGTTAGCTTTGGAGCAATTTTTGAGTATGTATCAATTTTTGTTAACCTTTACAAATGTTTGATGGTTATGTATAAATATTTGTTAGGTTTTGAGCAATTTTGAATAGTTATGTATTAACTATTATTTGGTTTTCAGAAATTTTAAATAGTTGTGTTTTACTTGTTGTACATCTATGTGCATGCTTTGGAATACATAATTTAAAACAATTCTTTTCACAGCATCCATCATTTTATTTAAAAGACCTTCTCTCTTATATATTGCCATTTTTAGTGTGTGTGTTCATGCAAGTTATCTATAGAATAAAGCATTTAAATATCAGATATATGGTTTGTGATTGCTTTATATAAATGAATATTATGGAGAAAATTACCCTGATGTTTCTCAGCAAATTTATATAAGCCACAGTGCTTAAGATATTTTGCTTAAGGCTTGAGAGATTAAATTTTAAACTATTTGTAACTACCAGTAATCTCCCTCAGTAAACAATTAAATTGAGATAATAAATCCAATGAATTAGCAAATGTACAGAGTTGCTACTTGTGCTATTTTTGCAGGAATTCCTACATTTTGACTGGAATTTCTTGTCATTTATTACGTTAAATGTCGTACATAATATTGGCCAAAATCTAAAGAGTTTCTACTTGTTGTCCACCAGTGAGTGGCATCTCTGAATATAAAAGTAAAATAAACAAAAATGGATTAGCAATTGAAGACAGAAGGCAGGTATTATGATACAAACAGACATGTTTATTCCTTGTGATAAAGAGAACATCCACATGGCTGTCACTGCTGGCTCGGGTCCAAGCCAAGCGTTACGTACATTTATACAAGCATAGAAAAGACACTTGGGTAGGTGCCCCTGTCACAACTAGGGAAAACAGGACCAGCTTCAATTAGTTTGGCCAATTGAACATATTACAGGAAAACAATGGTTTAAACTAGGTTTAGCCTCAGCTCTTGGAATGCCTGGCCTGTGTGATACAATGGTAGAAGAACAGCTGTAGTTTTCTTTGGAAACTATTACACAGCTAAATCTTAGATGTATCTATTTTCACTACAATACCGATTTTATTTTGTATGTATAGTTTGAACATAATAATTCAAGATATACAACAGGGTGGCTGGGAACCACTGTTTAAAATATATATCTATATTGAAATCTAAAAGGATCAGCAGTAGCTCTAGTGCATGCATCTCTGGACACATATCATTCATTAAATGCCAGGCAGGGTCAAATCTAAATTCATGAAAAGTTACAAGCTGCAAAATTTGGCATCTCAATTGAGTACAAAATTCTATTAATTCATTTCAATACTTATTGGAGCTTTCTAAATAAAATAAAAAGACATTGCTGTCACAGTAATGTGAGTAAGGAGGCCCAGGGGTAGCAGCTCTGGTGGTTATTCAATTGTTGAGGTTTCATTTAATCCAAATATTTTTTTAAACTTTTAAACAACATGGTATATATATACAGAAAAATCTACAATGCTAACTCAAGAGCATTTAGGGTGCAATAATTCCTTATTACCACATTCACCGCTGTAAGGCCACCCATGGATTACCTGCTGTAAACAGTTTACCACACAGACTACAAGCTGTAAAGCCTTTTGTTAGTCTGCCCCTGCCTCCATTGAATAATGGAGTCAGTTAACCACCAGCGCGTTCTGCTTGGGGAAGCCATCGGTTGCCAAACTACCAAAAGAGGGAATCCCGATGAATGATGTCAAAGCGTGACCAATAGCAGCTATGCACAGGGACAGACTAAGACTCTCGTAAAGCCTTATTCAACCCCAGGTTAAGCTACCATTAACCCTTCATGGACCGCATAGTGCTTTTATATGCTACATATTTGAGTCTTTTCGCCAAGGTTCATGCATCATGCCAACCCTTCAGGGATGTATCAACCCCGTTGGGCCAGCGTTTTCCTTAATGCAGCCAAGACGATTTGTACGACAGCACTACATTCATACATCATGATGACAAAGGGCCAAAATGCATTAAAGCACTATGCTGCCCTCAAAGGGTTAAGATTGCCATAAGGACAATTATACACAATCATAGTTTATCCATGTATTTCATCTAATGAAATCTACATACTGTGGAGACAGTAGTTTACAAATCAATTGACCTTTTCTTTTGAAGTGTCACATGAGATTTACCTTCAACAAAATGTACATTTTTGGATAGTAACCTATTAGAATTTACTGTTTTGTCAGCAAACCTACAGATCATCATTGGCTATAGGCCCATGGCAAGCCAAAGAAATGAAATAAATGTATACAACAGAACTTTCCCATTGTCAACTAAGATTATGGATATTGAAGTGTTTGATCATTTTGTGAGATGCATTATATTTCAGGTGTCTACCAGTATACAGTTGGGGTAATGTCTTGACAATGATTTAGTTTACAAACTAAATGGAGCACTCTAACAACATATCTAGATCATTGAGGAAATAGTGAGGGCAAAACATTGTTCTGTACACTGTACATTTTATAACACCAGGAAACCTACTGGGGGAGTGGTCATTTTTTAACGCAGTGGGGTCGGTGGATTTTCACTTGAGTGCGCTGGAAATTTATCAGTGCCCCCTCGGCGAGGGTTTGAATTTGATATTCTGGCCAGCCGCTTTGAGCTATAGTAACATGTTGTCATTTTTTTAACTAGAGACTTTCTTTTTTGTTCCTCCCTCAAACTATTTTGGTCTCCCTCTCCTGTCAAGGGGTCCAAATTTCTTTGGTTCCCCCCTTCCCAATCCCCCATGTTGTTAAATATGACCACTCCCTAACAGCTTGTTAAGATGTATAACACTAAGATACTATTTTGGCCAGCAGAGCACTGAATATAATCTTCATCCCCACTCCCCTCTCACATACAATTCAGTTGGGCAAAACCTAGTCTATTCTTTGCAATAATAATAATTATAATACAGTCTTATGAAATGTGTCTACTAGACAGCAGAAATGAATCTACTTATTTTATTACTTGATATAAAGTGGTTAAAGCCTGTAGTATTAACAGTTACCTTAACTAAATAAACAGCATGGAAATAATGCCCTCCAACCACCCTGTATGTGGTATAGTGGGACGATAACTCAAAATGACATCACACATTTGAACCACACAGCAGAATGCACTATCTTCCAATTTGTCTGGTCAACTCTAGTGTTCATGCTTTCTGATGATACCCTGCCTATATTTAACCCATACACCTGGCAAAAGTCAATTCTAAAATCCTTTACCACCCTCCCCTTCCCTTCCCTATCCCATTCACCAAGTATTTCCAAGCACAAAATAAGCCTATGTTTAAGAAAGTGTAAAACTTAATGTCATGGGCAACAAACTTGCCAAAAGATCTATACATTGAATGCTCTCAGAAATAAAGAAAAAATTAAGAGACAAAATATAATCTCCATTGTGAGAGGAAGCTAACAGTAGCAGTGTTTACAAGTGAGAATATGAAATGGACAACTAAAGCAGTGAAAGCAATAAAAATTTAAAAAAAAGTGACAAGTATATTCTAAAGAATTAAAACAATCACCAAAATTATGCACAACAAATACTTGTTTTTACACACAGTGTATAGACTAGCTATCAGTTGGTCTAATATTCCCACACTCAGTGCTTTTCGGCTCTGACTTTATATATAACAACACATGTCATGAATATGATGAATCTCGGGTCGGGTAATACATACACAAATTCAAGAAGACAGGGAGCTTGACCAACTCAATGAGAAATAGGCCTATACTAAAATAATGAGGCATAGGAAAACATCTGGGATTTAATTAATTGTCCATGGATTGGCTTGGAGGTGACTGGGGATTATCATCATAACCAACACCTCTAGAAAACACTGACTAAGTCTTAAAATACAATGTATGGTATACAGTAGCACAAAAGGTTAAGATCTATATCTGTACAAAATGGTAAATCCATCCTCAAGGTACATTGCCTGTGTCCTCCATCAAGTAAAACCTCCATATGAAGTTGTCCATCCCTATACAGACCAACACTTGGAAGTACTTTATAGTTTATAATAATTCTTTCTGCAACTTATCATCAAAATGAGAGGCGCGTATATTTCAGCGCGAGGTCATCGTTCGGTTTCTTGCTCGTTGCCATGTTTCTAACCACAGTGTACAATATTACAGGGTTCCCACAATTCATCAGTGCCATATTTAACTGACATTCAACTGATTTGAACTGATAGATATTGTTTTTAACTGACAATTGAAATGGTGATCTAGGAGTAAGAAAAACACATAGCAAATACATTCTGAAAATGTTGCTCAAATTCTTTTTAACTTGAATTTTCTCAAAATCAAGAATATAAAATATTTATCTGACATTTGACTGACTTTTAAAGAAAATATGACTTGATGGTGTGGGAACCCTGTATAATCTGCCAAACAACACAAAGTACCAGGGGGAATACCCCTCATGTCTCCAGGGTACATACCAGTCATAATCCAGTTAATACCCCCATGTCACCTATATATAGATATATGTATAGTCACTCTAGGTCCTAACAAATAAGTTAATAGCTCTTTACGAAAATAGAGGAGAGACTCTAAGCAGATCGATCTAGGAGAAAATATGTGTACTCGAAATCATCGTTTGAGATTGTTGAGCAGTCAACGCGCTTTTGGAGAATAAATGAAACCCCTCAAAAGGAGTGAGGTCAATAAGAAGAAATGCAGGTCAGCTAAATACTAGGTAGAATTATCTTTTCCCCTTTGATCATTGTTTATATCAGTTTTATAAAGCACCCACAAAAATAGATAGTTTACTTTGTTTTATCCTATCTTTTATCATATGATATGCTAGGCCGCTAATTATGCTATACAAAGGTCTCAACGCAAGTGGAAATGCCGAGAGCGTGACTACTACACCCGAACTAAGACTACGCGTTTCATTATTCTTTAGTACAGTTTACTGTTATCTTTGCACATGACGGGGATTAAAGAATCCCTACTTGCTCCAAGAGGAAATTACGAGATGTGAAACTTTAAACCCATTAGAAATATCATTTTGGTAGAAGTGCCACACACAAGCAAGGCCTTCCATTCACAAATGCAGTGGAGTTGTTTCTTTAAGAAAAGAATACAATGCCATGGGACTATATAAAAAGTACTTAGCAGTTTCTTCGATAATTAACAATCGATCAATGGTCAAGTTTATTCTCATTTTATAATATTTGATATTCACATTAAAGAAATCAATTTGCTGCAATTCAACCCAAAAGCTTTAAATTGCACTTTTCAAGACTGCTTTATCATATATGTAGTCTTTTATAAAAAAAGGCAGCCCACATGACCGTATGAATAATTCCATGACCCTTTCTCATAATAAAAGGGTTTTTCTTTTTACAAAAAGTTTGTATACATCCGAGTAGCATGCACCGCGCTGACACTGGTTTCGACACATTTTGTATTATTAAGCTAAACCTTTCACACTTTGGTCTACAGCACGCAGACCACAACGATAATTCTCCTACAAAGCAATCCCAATCCAGCGTATGACGGCGTGAAAACTTAAAATTTTGTCATCAGTGATACATTATATGAACACTATCTGATGTCGATGAGAGGTTCTTAGCGGTACTTGGCATTTTGGTGTCATCCTCGATTACCGGCGTCCCCACCAAGTACTAATTCCTCCTTCGGCTTAACTTGTTGTGTTTTGGGTTGGCAGCAAACCTACCAGCTTCATATCCAAGTCCATGTAGGTGTGAGGTGAAAATTATGGGATGGGAGTGACGTCATAGAATGTGACACTTCTTTTTTGGATGTGACAGAGGTTGTGGCATAAGCACTGAGCGGACCGCTTCGTCAAAGACCTGAAACAAGAAACATGAGTCAGTAACCGCTATTCAACAGGTACTGTAAGACCTCGCGTATAACCTATGGGTTATATACGAGAGTTATTAGCTATAGGATTTGCCCAAACTTACGGTGCAGGCTATACATGAGGTTCTAGGATTTACTCCAGTACTAAATGTACGGTAGTCAAAATGAGATCCATAGCGTGCAAGGTTGGCGATGCAGGTTATACGTGAGATGCGATGAATGTTATATATATGCATTTACATTAGACTGGTATCTACTTTACTTCCTTTGTGAGCCTACTTTTCTTCCCAAATTTATATCAAATAACTACTGTAAACATAGATTTACTAAAAAGTACAATTTCGCTATTTTCGAAAATGGTAGTTGCATGACTTTACTGGATAAATATTCGCGCTGAATATATTTACGCAGTGTTTAATTTCTGCAAAATTCGCGAAAATATGTACAGCGCGAAATAAAATATGCTCACAATACAGTGAAACTTCGTTATAGGGAACTCTGATATAAGGAGACCTTGCTTATAAGAAGCAGATTTATGTGGTCCCGATTTTTTCCTATACATTTATATAGTAAAGTAACTCTCTTAGAAGGAGGTGCTTTTACCTTAACCTCTGATATAAGGAGGAACTTTTGGCTTATTTTCTTATTTCATACCCGAAACCTTACCCAGGGAAATCATCTTTCAGGATTACAGTCAAATACTGCTTAAAATTGTCATAGAGGTGGGGAGAATACTTTTGTAGCTCCTCTAGGGAGGGAGGGAGATCAAAAGCTCAATGAAGGGGATCTAGAAGGGTTGTTGATTTGAAATAATACATATACCCATCTAAATTATATTCAAATCAAGTCTATAAGAGTCACCTGTGGGGAGTGTACTGTTGTCTGGGCCTTAATAAGGCTGACCTTGCTTATAAGGAGACCTTGCTTATAAGGAGCAAATTGCACTGGTCCCAAGGTCCTCCTTATAACGAAGTTTTACTGTAGTAAAAAAAAGGTGTTAAGTTAACAAACACTGGGCACCTACCTGTTTCAAGCCCCGCTGTGTGAGGGCAGAACACTCGAGGTACCTCACGGCGCGGATCTTACTGGCCATCTTGATACCGTGTTCACGTTTGATGGGCTGCAGCCCCTGCGAGGCCAACTGACCAATCACCTCCTTGTCTTCTCGCAAATCTATCTTGGTGCCTGCAAACAAGATACACACTGGTAAGGGAGTGGTAAACTTGGTGGGGGGGGGGGGGGGGGGGGGTTGAGATTTAATGGAGAATACACAATTTTTTCATTACTCAGGTATGGGATTGGGTTTTAAAGAAAAATCCAAAAAGCAGCCAAAATACATTCTGGGGGGCATTTTGTATGCATTGCATGACATGAAGGCCTCTAGAGACTGAGACCCCCCCCCCCCCTTTCAATGTTAAACTATTTTTTCATTGAATCTGCACAAATCACAGGGATGATCTTTTGGCCTTCAAAAATCCGGAAATCCGGAAGAATCCCATGCCTGATTACTCCAGCAGGATCGAAAAGGCCCCCTCCCCCCTCCTGGAGTTGAAAAATTGGGCACGCTCGCGCCTCTTTGTTGCATAGTAACATGAGGGCTTATTTGCTCAAAACAGGTGACATTCTTTTGTCTCAAAAGAGGTTAAAATGTTTACTCCCTCTGTTGAAAAAATGAGCACTCCCTAAGGGGAGTCGTCTATTGCATTTTATTTTCAAATTGGTGAGGGCAGCCGAATACATTTTTTTCCTCTTATGTATTTTTTCTTTTTTTGTCCAATTGACAATTTATTTTGCAGAAACGTTCAACAAAATTATGGGAGTGGAATGAACAACTGAATTTTGTTATACAACTTTACTTTTCTAAAAGAAAATGACGCTGGTGCTACATGTGTATCATGAAGACAAAATGTCATCTTTGAGCCGTCCTTAAAGGGTTCCACCCTGTGGTTGAGCATACTGACCTATGAGGAGGATGGGTGCGTCTGGACAGTGGTGTTTGATCTCCGGGCACCACTTTGTCGTGACATTCTCAAACGATGACGGACTGACGACACTAAAGCATATCAAGAACACGTCCGTCTGCAACAAGGAAACAGGAGTAATGTGTTATTACATGGTACCGTATAATAGTGTAACGGGTTGACTATAAGTCTAACTGTTATTGTTGTATATCTATTATATATTGTTATGATGTAAAACGACACGGTTTCTATTGTATACTAAACTGTTTTATTCATCCAACTAGTATCGTCGGTTCGTTACATATACCGACTCCTCTAGTTCGGTTATATACGGTAGTGTACCGGTACTACCCTCGGTTATCTTCGGTAGTAATTATATAATCGTTTTACATAACTAAACCTAACAGGTGGCGCTGCTAGTACGGTCACGTGGCCTACGCAGCGGGGTATATAAGGTGACTGCTTCCCCATTGGACGCCAGTCAGGTTTGGGACTGTCGTGACAAGACCACCCTGTGCTCCGGGCTTAACACTACGCTGTAGGGTTACTTCCCTGTATTATAATCTGTTCTGATCTTGTATATCCGATGGTTATACTTGTACTATAATACTCAAGAGTTTCCTTCGTAATAAAGTCGCCGTATATTAATGTCTGATTTACCTTGTCTGGTTTTTGATCTCATGTGTTACACTCGTAGTAAGAGACCAACTACAATAGTATCAAACTAGTTTTGCTATATATTAAAGGTATACTGTAAATCTCCTTATTCAAAACGACCCAGCCTTATGGAGGATGTTCATGTTAAATTCCAAAACTAACTAGGGAAAATATCATAAATAGTATCAAGGTTGTTGATATGCTTTATATTTTTTTTCAAATCAAAATTTCTAAAACCCCACCGGAGTTTTACGGTAGTGGGATACGGCAAAAAGCATCTGCATAATAGCCTGTGGTATTCATAATTAAATTTGTGATATCTATCACACGGTGATGCTCTTCTTGACTCATCTTATTATGTGACAATTATACATAGGCATTGTATGAAACCAAAGATATTCAACCTAAAAATCTGTTACGGCAGAATTGAACAAGAGGCACTCATGGGTAGTTATGCTTCAAACATCTAAAGTTGTACATGAAATTACATCTCAGGAGCCTCCAATTGAGTAATTCAGGTATTTTTAATGTGTTTGGGCTTACTTGAAGAAAAAGAGTAGACTTACTTGTGGGTAGGATAGAGGCCGTAGCCGGTCGTAGTCCTCCTGTCCTGCCGTGTCCCATAGCCCCAGACTGACGGAGATGCCGTCCACTACCATGGTGGCTGTATAGTTGTCAAACCTGGACAAGGGAAATACAACATGTGTTAAACCATGTATGTATAGGCTGAAATGATTTTTATCTCTGTAAACAGAAGTCAAGCAACCGCTCCCCTGTGAACAAGAAGTAGGACATTTATACAGGGTTGCCACCGACAAGGTCATTTTAAATTCCTTGACTTTTCCCTGACTTTTCCCTGATGTTATGTCAAATTTCCCTGACATTTGCAACATAAACTCACTGTTTTTAAATGCCTTCCAACTATGACTATGCACTGCTTTTAAGTTATCTTTTACTTAGAGAGTGGTCATAATTTAACGACAGGGGGTTTTGTGTTTCCCGTGCACCCACATTTTTACCCACTCCTTCATGAGCATTGAGATTTTTTTCTCCCTTAGAATCATGATAAAATACAGACTTTTTGAAAGACAACAGATGTCTTTTTTTGTATTTCAATGATTTTTCCCTGACAAAATATTATTTTCCCTGACGTTTTTAAAAAATCTCACTTTCCCTGACATTTTGCTAAAACAAATTGAAATTCCCTGACATTTCCTTGACCTGGAACAAAAAATATTTTCCCTGACAGTGGCAACCCTGTTATAGTTATGGTATGCAGGGAAATTTTCTATAGTTGATCAATTCAATTTGCCAGTAATACTGAAATTCCACCGAATGGAAGGGGGTAGAAATTCAGGGAATCTCTGTTTTTCCCTACCACATGGTCCTGTTTGGTATGAATTAGGAGTGGGTCATTGAGATGACTAGGGCAAGGGAGTGAGACAAGCATTGGTGGGGGAAAAGAAGGTGCCGTACCTAAATTCTCATAACTCGTATACAGGGATTATACAAGCCGCACCCTCAGTTTGGGACGACCCTATAGGCAGCTCTGAGAATTAATGGTACTAAATAACAATAAATCTCGAGAGAGGAGCCCTTTCCAGAGGCCTCCAAAAAAACAAAGGACTAGCCTCACCCTCATGGCCTCTCCCTAATGAGAATATGTTTTAAATACCGTTTTGTTTTCTGTGCATGTGGCATCAATCAGCAGTGACTCAGTGCCACATGGTCTAGTAATCACCGTACGGCCTGCCCCTAGTGATAAACCACAAACTGCTGCCGAGTTTATCTAATTTGTATTTATTTAATTTGTATCTTAACCATTTAAGGTCCGCAAAGGGCTTTAATGTGACATACGTCTGTCTGGTTGCCATGATGCGTGAATGCAGCCCTACCAGAGATGCGACCCTAGGCCAAATAAAAAAAAGGTGTGTTTCAGGTTACCCGACCCTACCTAGCAAAACAGGGCCGACCCTAGAAATTTTTATGCAATTTTGAAAAAAATAAATAAAATTTGGGTCATTTTGGGGCTATTTAAGGGTCGATCTGATAGTTCACGAGTCGAGGCGGTCGTCGGCGAGTTGGCATCGTAGTTCGTGAGTCGATTTCTGGGTACTTTTCAGGCTAAAGTAAAAAAAAAACAATTAAAAAAAAAACAAAAAACGACCTACCTACCCTAGATTTTCAGACCATGTAACCTGAAACACACTTTTTTTTTTTTGGCCCTAGGATGCCACTCAGTCGTCTACAAAATGTAGGAAACCTAACTATTTTGGTTAATTTTCTGTAGGAAATTAACATAATGTAATATAGAAATTTATAGCAATAACAAAAGGTATGAACTCTTGCAAAAGCTAGAAACGTGGTCTACTGAAAAGGTCTGTATTCATACATCATGCAGACCCTTCGGGGCTGTATCAACCCTGTACATTTTACATGGTGCTTGTATGCAACTTTGACGAGTTACTCGCCAGGGCTACATTCATGCATCATGACGACAAAAGATAGAGCATTTTAAAGCACTATGCGGCCCTTAAAGGGTTAATTTGTATATAAGTGTATGACACGTCCTCATTAGTGACGTCACAGAGGTAATTAATGTGACGTGTTAGTAATCAACGTCATACATGACTGCGTCTGTCGTCACGGTCCCCTGCACATGGAACCCTAATGGAGGGGGCAGGGAGAGGCCATCCCTCATCTCTATTTAACCCTTTAAGGACAGTATAGTGCTTTAACCCTTTGTGGGCGGCACGGTGCCTATGCATCATACCACAGAGTTCTACCACTATCATGATAGTGTATACCTTAATGACCATACCCTTGGTCACAGCCATGATGCATAAATGCAGCACTGGCGAGTATCTCGCCAGTGCTGCATTCAAGTATCATGCAGACCCTACAGGGTTGAGACACTCCCGTACGGTCGGCATGATGCACAAACTGCCTGGAGTTTAACTATTAATTCTTTATTGAGGAGACTAGGTGTCTGTGAATACCAATTGTTCATTAGTACAGCTAGTGATACCAAACAAGTCTGCTAGGGTTCGGCTTATACAAGGGGTTTTAGAAGTATAATGCAGTAGTAGTCAGTACCAGTCTTTCAGGATTGCATCAAGCTCGGGTGCGGCTTATAGATGAGACGTCATGGTACATGATTTTTCTTTTGATTTTTTTTTGGGGGGCGCTGGGAGTAAAAAAAGAATAGGTAGTAAATCAGGGTGTACAGTCTACATTTAGCTTGGACACCAACGGTAGTCATTTGTACCACTGAATCAGGCCACGTGCATTCATCACTGAATTCACTGAATTTATTCTGGCCCACTTCCACTAGATGGCGCCACTCCACCAGCTGGGCAGCCATCTGCTCCTATGTTCTCACTGTACAAGTTCATGGTATACCTGTTTGTTTATTTAGTGTATAATTATTATTTTTTAAATAGAATCCACTTTCCCATCTGATATCCCTGTTAAGTTTTAACCCATAAAGCCCTCTGGGATTGCAGGACGTATCAAGATAGCATCGCTTTGATGTTCTGTCAACGTAGATATATACATTTCCGCAGAAAAGTAAAAATTGGCAGTTTCGCACAGACATACTATGGCACCTGGAAGATCTATGTACAGGACTGACCCAAAACTCACTCAAACGATAAAGGAAGTTACTGACATGGTTTGAAATTGCTGTGATACCCTCCACCCCCCTGTAAATGATCTGTATAATATTCAAGCTTGGTCAATGCTGGTGGGGGGGGGGGGGGGGGGGGGGGGCAGTAACTAAACAGTAATGTACCTTTGTTCTTTGATCTTGACCTGGAGTCCACAGAGGACGATGCCATACTAAGAAATGTCACCTCTCACTTAAACTAGCTTCATGTCCCCTCTAAGGGAGTGTTCATTTATTATTTACAGGGGCTGAAAAATTTCTGACCCCTCCTGAGGGGGGGGGGGGCGTAAAAAATTCTGATCCCTCTTGAGGGGGAGGCGTAAAAATTTAAGCCCCTTTTTAGGCCAAATAAAAAAAAAGTTTTGTTTCAGGTAACATGGGAAGAAACTCAAGGGTCGGTAGGTCGGATTTTTTTTTTTTTTTTTACTTCCCCTCTAAAATTGACCCGAAAAAGTGTAAAAATGGGGAGATTTTTTTTCAAAATTTTGTAAACCTAAAATTGACCCCAAAAAAGTATAAAAATATAAAATTTCTTCAAAATTGCATAAAAAAACGTAGGGTCGGCCCTGTTTAGATAGGGTCGGTCGGGTGACCTGAAACAAACCTTTTTTTTCTTTTGGCCTTAGCAAAAAAGCCAGCACGTTACTATAGTTCAAAGGGGGGGGGGGGCGAAAATTTTTCGGCGCCTTCGGCAAGGGGGGGCGCGAAACGTTACACGTGCTCTCGAGAGGGGGGGGGGTAATAAAATGTCGCCCCTCCACGTGAAATCTCACCCCCCCCTGTAATTAATAAAAAAAAACATGAACCACGAACCAGTCATGTTATTTTTCCATCTACCCCAATACAGTCATGTCTCCATAAGTCGGTCTTCTATAAGTCGGGTGACTCACATTTCGGCCACAGATTGGTTGAGGACCAGTTTAATTCCTCTTTATCTGCATATGATAAGTCGGTTATTTATGTTTCCGGTTTCGGTCAGTAGTTTTGGGTGACCAAAGTTTATTTTGCACTATAATTTGCCTTGATAAGTCGGCCAGTCGCCTGCACATGCGTGGGGGGGGCGGGTAGATTTTGCTTTTACTTTTAGCATTAAAAACGATGCTCACATGCCGAGTGGATAATGTAATACATGTACTAGTAATTAAGGAGTGGCTTGTCTGGGTTTCGGGTTTGTTAGCCTTTTGCTATTCCTTAGATAATTGGGGTTTGGGTTGTGATTACAACATGAAAGCATAAGCTGATATAGCTGCAACTAGCATTAGAAAATGTGTTTGCGTACACTACGATTTTGAGAGGTTGAGAGGACGTCTGTGTAGGCCTACAGGTGGTGTCAAGTGCTCTGGGTGAAAAAATAACTATTGCCCCTACCCCCTCCCCAGTCCCCCACTAAATCCACGCCTGCAGCACTAATATTAGTAATAAAGGAGTATTCAAAGGGATGCCAACTATTTAGCAGCCTTGATGTTATGGCATGTCTGCTCCCCCCCTCCCCCTCACACATACACTTTACTACTCGGTCTACTGGACCTACAACATTTGCAGGTTGCAGCCTAAGACTGTCTCCATCTCTCAGATCCAGACCCCCGGTCGATTCGCTATTCGGTCGATTTTTATCATTGACGGACCCGCCCGGGATATGGAGACATGACTGTACGCAACTTGTAGTACCTTCAGGTGCACAAGTCGTGCTTCATGGAGTCGTTCTATGACACCTTAATAACGGAATATGGTGAACCTTATCATATCTTTAAGTGCGGCATCATGCATTAATGCATCATGCCCTTGGTCGTCACAATACATGAATGCAGCCCTGGTGAGTAACTCGCCAGGGCTGCATTCATGCATCATGACGACAAATGTCATATTTGAGCGACATGCCGTCTTTAAAGGGTTGGAATATGACTATGTGGTGAACCTTACTATTAATAGTAAACCACCCATCAGTGTGTCGTGCCGAAGTGTGGTTTAATAGTTCCCTTCTTGACCCTACATAAACAAAACACGCCTAATATGTTTGTTTGTGTGGTGGGTTAAGAGTCCCCTTCAAGGGATTCCTCCGCATCCTTAGACAGTGTGTAGACTTGCATAAACCAACGAGAAATTTATTATTCAGAGATACCACTCAAAATATAGGATCCTGTTTTGGTCAATTTCCTATTGAGGAAATTAAGATGGTTTAAGAGTTAAGTACAGAAATCTCTGGAAAAATGTAGGAACCTACAAAAGGCTGTATCATAAGGGCGCTTAAAGAAAGAATAGAGAGAGGATTGAGACACAATACACGACTATCCCGGAAAGGATATAATAGGTGGGGACATGTAATCAGTCTATTCTGACATATACATCATTCATATTAAAGAATGGTTTCCAAGAATTCACAGATGACGTTTATATTATCATGACGTCACAGATGTGATGCCACCCACTGGTCATTCAAATATAGGAAGTGTTCTCATTTTGGTAGAATTTCTATAGGAATTTAATATGATACAATAAATCTTGTAGAAACTGTAGGAACTCCTACAAAAGTAGTAAAGGTGCCAAAGGGGGCTCAAAGAAAAAATAGCGAGGATTGAGACACAATACACAGTTAGCCAATAAAGGACATGATAGTTTGGGATAATGTTACATACCAATGTTAGCATGTCTCGTATTCCATACTCATTCCTAACCCAAAACCTAAATATTCCTGAGTCACTGATCAGTCCATAATATATATGTACTGATATATACTAGTCATCATTCAGTGCAGAGAAGGGTATCCCACAATTCACAGAATTCACAGGTGACGTAAATATGACGTCATAGTATGATGACGTCATAGACCTATGACGTCATAGAATCATGACGTCACAGATGACGTATATACTCACACTGTGGGGACGTACTCCCCAGGGAAGCTGTCGGTTGTGTAGGATATCAACATGCACGTCTTTCCCACCGTGCCGTCCCCGACGACGACACATTTGATTGGTCGGCCCTGGGCCATGGTTGCTATGGAGACGCGACGCCAATCCCCAGGTCTGCAAATAAACAACAATATTTTGGTGAGGATATTGAAATAAACATGTTCCATAGAGCTTAATATACTATTATTGTAGACTGAAAGGAGTCTACAGAAAAGGAGAGCTTTGCTGAAAAATTACAACAACAACCCCACCCAAAGGTTGAGAAAATCCTATAGGACATGAGGTCTAATCATGGGTATTTTAGTACTGATATATATTTAGAAAACCTCACGTGTATCAAAGACTTTTAGACTACACTCGGGTTGTGTTTTGTAGATCTAAGCTGTGGATTACAGCCACGGTTTTCATGGTATTGAACCCACAAACCTCCCGTACACCCAGATAGAAGTATTGGTGACTCAGCTACTGATCAGTTCTACTCCGATCCTATCCATCCCTGGTACTATATGACATCAGTGCCCCCCTGTCCCCCAACCCCCACCCCCTTACACCACAGACATAGAGTAGATTGTAGGTAGAAGATAACGTTGAGGTGTGATTGAGCAGCCCAGTCACGAGTCAGTCATGTGACCCGCCCACTGGCCGGCCAGCCCTGTGGTCTATGTGGCCTCCCACTGTGAGGGGGGTCAGTGTGTGTGTGTCAATATACAGCAATATAGGCATATAGCACCTAGTGTCTAAACCACCTCTATATAGCCGCTTAACCCTTTAAAGACGGCATGTTGCTAAAAGATGACATTTGTCATCAATGCAGCCCCGGTGAGTAGCTCGCATTGGCACATTATTCCGACCCTTCGAGGGTGTCTCAATCCCAAAGGATATAGCATGATGCTTGAATGCAGCACTGGTGAGTTGCTCGGCATGGGTGCATTCATGCATCATGGCGACCATGGGCATGATGCATTAATGCATGATGCTGTATTTAAAGGGTTTATGGCTGAACAATGCTTTAATAAATTATGCACTTTCTCGTCATGATACGTGAATGCAGCCTTGGAGAGTAACTCACCAGTGCTGCATTCAGGCATCATGTGGACCCTATGGGGCTGATGCACTCCTAAAGAGTCGTCATGATGCATGAATGCAGCCCTGGCAAGCAGCGTCGCCAGGGCTGCATTCATGCATCATGACGACAACGGACATACCGTAAATTCTCGCGTACAAGCCGCGGCTTGTACGCGAGTCAGACTCAGCTTTCTTTTGATACCAAACATGTCTATATGGGTGCGGCTTATACGAGAGTTCTTATTAGTATACTACAGTACCAAAATCGGAATATTCAGACCCCCTCTGCGGCTTATACGCGAGTTAGGCTTATACGCGAGAATTTACGGTAGCACTTAAAGCACTATGCTACCCATAAATGGCTATTTGGCATGGGTCTCAGCTGGCCGTATAAGATGGCCACCCATTTATTATTGAGAACATATAGATCATCTATATGGTTCCAACTCACGCTCATTCACAATAGAACTGTACCCACTGAACAAAGAGGCGTTTATAACCCTCAGTAAGTGTACAGTGTAGAGCGCTCTGTCCACAGGAGATCTACTGGTAATTATACGTGACCAGAGCCTTTCTTTTTATCAACGAGAGTCTCGTTGTTTTTATGTACTGTACATGATTTGTATGACTTTGAGATTTGCTTCTTATTTTCAATTTTTCTTAATCAGAGATGTAACTCACTTGACTACAAAATGTAAGAAATCCTAAGAGTTTTGACAGTTTTCTGTCGGAGATTAGCTTAATTCAATACAGATATTCAAACAAAAAAGTAGGAGTTCTTGCAAAAGTAGGAAAAGTGGCATTTCTGCTTATTAACTTATATCAAATACTGGGTCCCCCCCTAAAACACCCCAAAATTGGGGTCCGTCCCCCAAGGCCACACCAAATCAAAAAGTTGGTCTATGGATTTTGTTTTCCAAAAAAAGGTGCGGTACGGCGAATCTTTTTTTTCTCCATTTTTTTTTTGTCTATGGATTTCAACTTTTAATTAGGGGGGGCGGACGATTTTTTTTTTTTGAGGGAAAATCTTTTTTTTAATTTTTACAAACCGATATTTTCTGGCTAACGATGGCAGAAAAGGCTACCAAAAAAAATAATAAAAATCAAAAATTTCTCAGAAAATGATGCGGGCGCAGTCCATAGACACAATTTTTTTCAAAAAAAAAAATTTCCATTTTCGAAAATATGGTGCGGGAAATCCGTAGACCAACTTTTTAATTTGGTGTGGCCCAAGAGACAGCTACTAATTGATACGGGTGACATATATAATTGCTGACAGCATGACACCAGTGCTGTGACACAGAGGTACCACACCCACACATTCACACACACGACAACACGGGAGGGACACAACATTTACTTTGTACAGGGGAGGCCAGATGGCGGTGAAATTTCCTATGCAGACATACTTTCCGCACCCCTCTAGAGCACATCAATTTTCCCCGCCTGCCGCTTTTAAATTTGACTAATTACCGATCTACTTTGTCGCTCTAGATTTTTTCTCTTTAAAATGGGGCAAAAATTGCTGTGCCTCTCCTTCCCATAAATATTTTTGAGATTTCGTAGATTTCGAAATCTGCAAAAATAAGTACAGAGCCAAAAATTTTCTATGCAGACATACTTTCAGCACCCCTCTAGAGCACATCAATTTTCCCCGCCTGCCGCTTTTAAATTTGGCTTATTACCGATCTACTTTGTCGCTCTAGATTTTTTTCTCTTTAAAATGGGGCAAAAATTGCCGTGCCTCTCCTTCCCATAAATATGTTTGCGATTTCGTAGATTTCAAAATCTGCAAAAATATGTACAGAGCGAAAATTTATACAATATAGTTGTAGGTATACCATATGTCAAAATCCGAGCGTTTAAATCAGTGTGAAAAAGTACAGTTTAGCAAATCTGAAAGTTTATACTAGTGAAATTATCTACGGTACGTATCTACTACCTATGTTGATTGTACTTGTTAGTTGTGTGGTAAGTGATATAATTACTGACTGTAGGTATACCATACGTCAAAATCTGCGCATTTAAATCAGACAAAAAAAAAGAAAAAAAAGGTTTGTTTCAGGTTACCCGACCATACTTGGCAAAACAGGGCCGACCCTAGAAAATTTTATGCAATTTTGAAAAAAATATTTATATTTTAGGTCATTTTGGGGCTATTTAAGGGTCAATGTGATAGTTCATCTGTGAGTTGGCATCAAAGTTCGTGAGTCGATTTCTTGGTACTTTTCAGGCCAAAGTAAAAAGAAAAAATCTAAAAAAAAAAAGAATCCGACCTACCTACCCTAGATTTTCAGACCATGTAACCTGAAACACACCTTTTATTTTTTTTGGCCTAAGCGCGAAATAGTACATTTTAGCAAAATATCCAGCGAAAATATCTAGGTATCTACTATGTTGCTGGTACTTGTTGGTTGTGATGTTAGTGATGTTAGTGATGTAATTACTGATTGATGGGCTGTGAGCACGTCATGTCCCAGATAAACCATGTGTGTGTTGACACTGAGTGTACATGCACTTCAATCAGGGTGGGTGAGTCAGCTTAATCAGTCATATACTGGTCATATTAACACATCCATATACGTGTGTACTCAAGGCAGGCGAGGCACAGGTCATTTACTATCCTAGACTAATTACTTCTGAAGACAGTGTTCTACCAATGCAACATCAATTTTCAACAAGGAAAGTAGCATTTTTTACAGCCAATGATAATACATTCTAATATTAAAGTAAAGGCCTGTGGATTTAGCACACTGTAAAAGTAGATATTTTCACGTTGTACATTATTTCGCGATTTTAAAAGATCACGAAAATATGTACAGAGCGAAAATTTATACAGTATAGCCATACTGCTACAATCTTACAAAAATCGCGAATTTAAATACACGCGAAAATGCACTTTTTAGCAAAATCGCGGAAATTTATACACGTAAAAATATCTACATTTACAGTATACCGGTATTATATATGTATGTATACAATGTATGAGGAATTTCTGGATTGACTATCAAGGTTCCATCTTGAGCCTCCTATTCCCTTTGAGGACGGCATAGTTCTTTAATGATTTATGCATTATGTTTGTTTGTTTGTATTTAACCCACCACTACTCCAGTACCATTCCCACCCACACTGAGTAGACAGATTTTCTTACCATACTGTCATGTTTAAACGCCCCAGGACTTTTAGATTTCGAGCGCCATATAGTTATACACTTGGCGCTTATAAATACAAGACAGGCGCCTATTCGAGATCCTAGTGCTTGACCTCTGTAAGGACGGCTTAATGCCTTATGTATTTTGCCCTTGGTCGTTGTCATGCATGAATGCAGACCTGACTAGTGCTGCATCATGCCGACCCTATGGGGTTGACACTCCAGTGGGGTTGACATGGTGCACTAATGCAACACAGGCAAGTTAGTCGAGTTAGGTACATCATGACGACAAATGTCATCTTTTAGTGACACGCCGTCCTTAAAGGGTTATTCCTCACTAGCGGGATACCAGTGCTGCCACAATTGGGGACACTTAGAACTAGCAGTGTGGGTCTCAGGGGGCCAAACATCAGGGGGGAGAGTGGATCAATGATTACACTAGGCCTCTACATGTGTATTATGCATTGGTTGTACCTGGACACACCTTTTATTACTTGTCCAAGATAGCCTAGTGGTTAGGACAATGGACTCATAACTAGCAGTACCTAAGTTCAAATCCCCTCCAGGCTAGGTGTGCTGACCATTTTAACCCAATTGGTTACAAAAGTTTTGGCAAAACGTTTTTGTAAAACATTTTATGAACCTTTGCAAAAGGTTTGGGTATAGTCTTTTGGTAACCACTTTTGGTAACCATCTATGTTACACTAAAAGCCACACCAAGAACCGAACCCGGGACCCTTAGATTGGGAGTTCCAGGCTCTCCTGGTTGAGCTATGGAGGCTGCTGGTAGGTCCAGGTACAATAGGTAAACTTTGTTATTGATTATCCTCATTAATGATCAATAGGGACCTTTAGCAACCACGTAAAAGCTCATTAAACGCAGACGTAGTAGTGCTGAAGGCAAAGGATACGTCTGTGTTTAATGAGCTTTTACATGGTTGCTAAAGGTCCCTAATGAGCTTTTACGTGGTTGCTAAAGGTCCCTAATAGCATTGATCATTAATGAGGATAATCAATAACAAAGTTTACCTATTGTACCTTGATCTACCAGCAGCCTCGATAGCTCAACCAGGAGAGCCTGGAACTCCCAATCTAAGGGTCCCGGGTTCGGTTCTTGGTGTGGCTTTTAGTGTAACATAGATGGTTACCAAAAGTGGTTACCAAAAGACTATACCCAAACCTTTTGCAAAGGTTCATAAAATGTTTTACAAAAACGTTTTGCCAAAACTTTTGGTGCAGGCCTTTGCAACCAATGGGGTTAAAATGGTCACCACACCTAGCCTGGAGGGGATTTGAACTTAGGTACTGCTAGTCAGGAGTCCATTGTCCTAACCACAACCCTATCTTGGACAGGTAAAAGATTGCAGGTGTCCTAGCATGCAGGGAATGTAGTAGTTCCACTCTCCAAGCAGAGCTTTAGCCCCCTGATCTGGTCCACATGATTTGCTGAAGCTAGTGACTGGAAAGGAGAGGGTGCATAATGGGACCAGTCCAATATGGCGCTGTCCAGTGGACATCCAGCTAGTGGGGAATAAAGACCGCTATACCCGGCGCTAATACATGTATAAGACAAGCACTCCAATATGTAAAACCCTTAATGGCGATATTACGGTACTCCGAGCGGCTCCATAAGAGGAGGTGGGGAGCAGGTCAGGGGTGACTCAGACACTGGAGGAGCACCTCACTCCATACCTACCCCCCCCCCCCGCCGTAAAACACAATGGTAGGCCTTTAACCCTTGAAGGACTGTCGTTAAAAGGTGACATTTCTCATCTGGATGCTGCGGTAACTTCCCTGTGTTGCATTGGTGCATCATGCCAGCCCTTCTGCTTCAAGGGTGTGTTAGCCCCATAGGGTCGGCAAGATGCTTGAATGCAGCACTGGCGAGTTACCCTAATACAAGACTGGAGCTATCTCAAAACCGCACTAGTATGGTCGTCATGATGCATGAATGCAGCCCTGGCAAAATTGCGGGGATATATTTATTCCGGTCAGCATGATGATGCACGGATGCATCAATGGCGAGCCACTTGCTAGGGCTGCATTCATGCATCATGACGACCAAGGGCATAGCACAGTAAATCACTATGTGGCCCTCAAAGGGCTGCAGATCCACACATTCGTCCTCAAAGGGTTAAAGGGCTAGGCCGCTACACAATGGTCAATCTCCCTGAGAAGCTCTGAGAGCAGCTCACGGCATTCCTGACGTGCTGACACACTACACAGCTTCCTTATACATGTAGCAGGGCCCCGGTCAGGCCCTGGGTGCAGGGGGAGCAGCTCGCGGCCCGGGCAGTGTATCATCAATCAGAGACTCTGAGACTGAGTCACTCGGTATGGCTCATAGACTGTTGGTGCTGGGTGCTAGTACTGGTATAGGCGTCTAGCTGGATGCATTATCAACCAATGAGATAATTCCCTGGCCTTCACTATGGAATTTTTAGGGTGCATTATGTAACAGCCTGTACCCATTGTGATTGCTGTATCAGTGCTTATCTCGCCGGTTACCAGATCAAGCAATGGATGCGCCCACAGGGCGACCAGACTGACCCCTATACGGCACTAGCACATCCTGGTACATACTTCAGGTAGTCGGGGGCTAAACTCTATCTCCTTATCAGGCTAATCCGCTCTCCTCACACCTAGAACAAAGGTGCTGATAAGAAATCCTCCCATGATGCTCTGCTCTGGAGTTGGGGGCCTAACCACAATGCATTTCTCTGAGCCAAAATGGCGGACCCCATAGCCTAATGCGCTAGTCCCGTATACACACAGTACACTGTAAACATTATAATTTGTACTGTACATATTTTCGGGGATTTAGAAATCTGCGAAAATATGTACAGAGCAAAGATTTATCAAAAAATATATCTGTATAAACTACCATATTTAAAAATCTGTGAATTTAAATCTAAGGGAAATTGCATTTTACAGTGCATACACCTTCAGTATAAGGTGGTTGGCCTGGGCTCTGGCAGGATTTGTGCACATCAAAACCAATTATTGAGTAAGCAAAGCTCTATCAGGGTTCCCACAAAAATTTCAGATTAAAATTCCATGACATTTCCACGACAAAAATCGCAATTTTCCATGACCTTTACAATATTCTTTGTTGGCGTCAGGGGGCTTGGCCCCCTGGAGAAAATTTCTAAAATCTGGAAAGGAAATGGTATATTCTAGGAGATTGTGTAATATCAATTCCATCATTTTCATTTTCCATGACATTCCATGACACATGGCAAATATTTACAAAATTCCATGACATTCCAGACAGCTTTCAAATTCCATGACATTCCCTGTGTGCTAATTCTAGCTCTTTAAGGGGTGTATTTCTGCACTAAATATCTATGTCCTTTAATGTGTGATGTCTTTAGTTGTCGTTATGATGCAGCCTTGGCGAGCATATGAGATCATACCGACCCATTTGGAGTGTATCAACCCCGAAAGATCGGCATGATGCATGAAACATTAAACCACTTTGTTGCTCATAAAGGACCGCATGATCCCTATATAAATATATGATCCCCTATTGCTCGAACAAGGGGACAAATTCAAGGATTTTACGGCAAAGCCGTAGTGGCTTTGGGTTTTATAGGATTGTTATGAACTACAGGTGAGAAAACGAGGGGGCATAGATTTATAATTTTTGGAGTTTCTGGGGTTCTTATGCAATTCATGTTTGATGGTTTGCAGCAACACTGCATGGTCAGTAATTACATGCACTTAGCTAAATCTTTTTGATTTTTATTGGTTTTACTGCAGCTGGTATAACAATAGAACCCAATATGTGCCAATGGAATCAAATAGGTACCAATGCAATTCCATTGGCGGCGCTGCACTCCATGGATGCCTATGCAAATACCATCTTGGCAGCCATCTTGAAAATTCGGAGCCTACAAATGGATTCTACACCCCAGAAAACCCTATTATACATGTGTCATACAAGGAAATCAGACAATCTTGAGTTTTTGGTGGCCATCTTGGCAGCCATCTTGGAAATTTCTCGGATTGAAAATCTGAGCCTGAAAATGGATTCTACTCCCCAGAAAACCTACTATCCATGTATCACACAAGGAAATCAGACAATCTTGAGTTTTTGGTGGCCATCTTGGCAGCCATCTTGGAAATTTCCCGAATTGAAATTGTGAGCCTGAAAATGGATTCTACATCCCAGAAAACCCTATTATCCATGTATTACACAAGGAAATCAGACAATCTTGAGTTTTCGGCAGCCATCTTGGCAGTCAGAGGGAGGAGGAGAGGGCAGAAGGAGGGAAGGCAGAGGGAGGGTAGAGGGAGGAGAAGGTAACAGGAAGGGGGAAATGGGGTAGAGGGGGGGGGAGAGGAGGGGAAAGATGGGGTAGTAGGAGGGGGCAGAGGGAGGAGGAGGTAACAGGAAGGAGGAAAATGGGGTAGAGTGGGGGGGGGGGGGAGAGGGGTAGATGGGGTAGTAGGAGGGAGCAGAGGAAGGAGGAGAGGGCAGAGGGAGGAGGAGAGGGCAGAGAAAGGAGGGAGGAGGAGGAGAGGGCAGAGGCAGGAGGAGGAGAGGGCAGAGGCAGGAGGAGGAGAGGGCAGAGACAGGAGGAGGAGGAGAGGGCACAGGGAGGAGGAGGGAGGCACAAGGAGGACTTGTGATGGCTTTCCTTTAAACCCGCAGATCTTACTGCACGTGCAGTAAGGTCCAGGGGAGTGGCTTGTAAGGTGACAGACAGGTGCTGTGTGTAAGTAGCCACAGTGGGGCAGTGGGAGGGGAGGTCTTACACAAACTAGGTCAGGCACCCAGTACTAAAGTAAGGTCTTTAGTGCCATAATTCTCCACAGAGGGCAGACCTGTACAGTGACCACACCAGTAACTTACAGGTCATAAGACCTGCCCAGGTGTGGGTCCTGGCCTGTGAGGTGTACTCAGACCTCAGCCCCATGCTTTCTGTGCCCCAGGTATACACAAATAACACAGGGTACCTGCCAATCACACAGCCCCAACCACCCACTCAGCACATACACTTGGAATTGTATCCCATTATTCTACTGATTCAATTGTCATGTGTAAAATTCTTTTGGTATAGCTTGCTCTGGGAAACATTCGTAAGTTACCATGACAAAATATAGAGGTGGTAAGTAGCTATATTCTAGTCAATACACAAATATGTCATCTCCCTCTGACAAACCATGGTCTGACAGGTCATTTGCATATGCCCAAGCTGAATGCTATTTATATGGGAGCTGGGGGTTTAAAGACTGTAAAATATTATTTCAGGGTTGGTGCATGTGTGTTGGGTTGGGGAAGTTAATTATGTTGGACTTCACAGTTTGTCTTTGGGCGGGCTTGAGTGATTTCAAGAGCCACCCTGGACCCATTCGCTTCTGGTATAGGTCCTGCATGTGCATAGTATGGGAATTGGCATTGACATTGACAGCATGGCTTGACATAGGAGTCAATAGTTATTAGGCTGGTACCTATCCTTGCCATTGACAGCCAGATTAGAGAACTCAAAATATGGCTGTTCACAAGATGTCTAGGCCTTACCACAAGGTACATTGGCTCTACATGCAGTAACTGAAAACAAGATCTAGGATAAATTAGTCTTGCACACACCTACAAGGACACATGGGGATGCCAGTCCTAGGCAAGGTTTAAGGGCCAGCTAGGGCTATATCTAACAATGACCAAGGGGGCCTATGCTAGTCATTTCTTGCCGAAAATCTCACACTCTGGTCTGTGGGGTAAATGGCTTTGGGGACAAGGTCCCAAAGCCAACAATCAATGCACGATTCCTATATTCTCCAACACTAAATACCGTAAATTCCCGCGTATTACCCGCATCTCGCGTATAACCCGCACCCCCAACTCAGCAGAATCCTATAACCCGGTTTTGGATCTGAAAATGTCAATTTTAGTACTGTTCTATAGTGATAAAAACCCTCGTATTACCCGCACCCTATATAGGCATGTCTGGTATCAAATGAAAGCTGAGTTTGGTTCGCGTACAACCCGCGGGTAGTACGCGGGAATTTACGGTACATGTCACATTCCTATCTATCTGAGGCCAAAACAAACAAAAAAGGTTTGTTTCAGGTAACATGGGCAGAAAATGTAGGGTCGGTAGGTCGGATTTTTAAAAAGAATTTTTTATTTTTTTTAATGAAAGAACTAGCCTGCCGGTCTGAAGACATCAACATTGGCCAAAAAAGGTTAAAAAGACGGAAATTTCGTCAAAATTGCATAAAAAAAGTAGTTTTGATAGGGTCGGTCGGGTGACCTGAAACAAACCTTTTTTTGGGGCCTGAGTATCAAACAGTACGTGTACAGAAAGAAGTACGATCACAGTCTGAGTGAATGTGAGATTACCCTATTGAGTTGACCAAGGTGGTTGTTGACCGGAGTACATACCGTAAAACCTCGCTTATAGGTCGATTTTTATTTGGGATTTCCTTTTGCTATAAGTCGATTTTTTACCTCAAAAGTCCAATTCGACTTATAAGTGAGGTTTTGAAAAAATATAATGTTTTTAGGGGCCTCAAAATATTAATTCTAAATACTGTGAAATACACCTTTTTTCAATGATTCTTTCCCCCAATAAGACCTGCTTGTTTCTCTGCAAGTAGGGGGTCGTAGTAATAAGGGCAGAATATCATAAATAATACTCGATTTGGCCAGACAAAGGGTGCTTTAGGGGGGTCTGGGGTGGGGTCTAGCCCCCCAAAAAATTCTCAAACTCCAATTCGACCTATAAGTGGGGTTTTCCAAAAGTTCATTGTATTTTACTATAGGTCGATTTTTTCCCCTCAAAATTGCAATTCGACCTATAAGCCAGGTTTTACGGTATATATATATATGTCCCTAACAATGGAGTATGGTGATTAAATCCACGGTTTTACATAACAGTAAGTAAAGGTACACTTCTTATGCGTCCTAAACACTGCATACACAATTCTATAATATTTCCAAAACCGTGCATACATGATTCCCATATGTTTGCTCGAACAATGGATACATAAATCTTATATTCTCCAAACAGTGAATAGGAGATTCTCCTCTTCCTCTAACAGTACCAGAAGTATGAATACTGTGAGAGTTTTGAGCAGACAGTGAGTGGAGGCAGGTTGTTGACAGCACGTTATACCCTGAGTCATCCTTTAGCCAGGGTTCCCACCCGTCAGTTAAGAAGTGTCAGAAAAGTTTGCTTTAAAAGTCACTTAAAAGTCAGTTAAAAAGGAATAGCCATATTCTGCCCTTTCACCCTAGATTTTTGAGAAAATGGCAGTTAAAACTTTCTTTTAAGTAAAATTTAAGGAATGCAACATATGACATCTAGATCTGGGTACAGTACCGTTATTTGCAAAGTGAATTTATTGTACTAAACGGTAAGTTCAAAAATTATTTCTCGAGTTTGATAAAGAAAAAAAGGCAGTTAAAACTGTGACTGGAAAAAAGTCGGAACCCTACGTCTTCTACAATGCATCAGCCCTACACAGCACAGGGGGAGGCACAGGGACCCATACACTTGTACCATGTGTCATTCGCCAAAATGGCACTTGTAACCACCACCGCCACCATGAACTTTAGCTGGGTTAGGGCAATCCCTGTTGATAGCTTGGAACCAGCGAACAGGAGCCAGACATTATGGTGGGCGTTTTCCCACCATACATTCTGGTTCCTGTCCACTGGTTACAACCTACCAGCAGGGATTGCCCAAATCCACCAAAATTTAAATTTCAAGGTCACAATGGTGGTTACTAGAGCCTTTATTTGGCAGGCTATTGGGTCGGGAATAAGGGACGGTTAACCCTCTAAGGGCGGCATAATGCATTAATGCATCATGGCCTTGGCTGTCATGATCCATGAATGCAGCCCTGGCAAGTAATTCACCAGCACTGCATTCAAGCATCATACGAACCCTACGGGGTTGACACTCTTGAAGGGTCGGCATGATGCATCAATGCAGCACCGGCGAGTTACTCGCCGGGGCTGCATTGGTGCATTATGACGACAAATGTCATTTTTTAGTGCTCGACATGTTGTTCTTAAAGGGTTACCGCCCCGCTGTGACCCTTTTTAGCACACACTGGGCATTGTGTCTATGTCCCCATTTCTCTCTGTTTTTCTACATATAAATGTATATTATACATTCTGTGATCACGGGGCTACTTTTTGGAGTTGTTGTTGTTGTAATAATACCATCTCTTTCATTGGGATGCAGTTATCCCAAGTAGGACGGAATGGTCATGTTTAAACGACCGGAGGTGGAGGCAAGAGGATCATAACTGTTCGCCTTTCTGGTTACAATAAAAAACCTTGAAACTTGACTTGGATTTGGAGCACTTTATGGTGATGGGGAGATACCAGGAGCAAAATGTAAATAAATTTACATCTATATACCATAAAACCTTGGCTATAAGCCGACCTTGTATGCCGAATGTGAGTTTCGGAGTAAAAATTTGGCTTATAACAAAAGTGCTTGAAATTTGTTTTCGCTATGTTTCTACATTATTAAAACCTCGCCTATAAGCCGAATAGGAGTTTGGGGCTTAAAATTCGGCTTATAGCAAATAAAAACGCCAAATAAAACTCGGCTTATGGCCGAGTTTTACAGTAATTATTTTATAAATTTTTCTTTTTATTTTCCTATTATATTTTCTTGTTTGGCTCTCTTTGAGATACGAAATAAACAACTAACAGGATGATGGATGGATCTATCCATCGTATTCCAGAACTTTTTGACTTTCTTTGGATTGGAGAACGCCCACCATCCAGGGATGACAGTGCTCCCTTTATGCTCAGAAGACTGACAAACACATGTACTAACGTATAACCCGCGGCTTGTATGCGAATCAGAGTTAATCTTGATTTGATACCAGATAACTTATATAGGGTACAAGCTTTCAGGTGTATACTACAGTACTAAAGAAAAAAAACCTAAAAAAACCAACTCAATTGTAGGTTATATGATTTTCTCAAAATGTAGGTGCGGCTTAATCATGAGATGCGGATTGCAAGTACCGGTATATGTATTCCCTGAGTTGACACCTATGTGCCTCTACATGGGTCCCCACAATTTTGGCCGTGTCGGATTTTAGCAAAGGTGCCGTGTCGTCGCGTCGAATTTTATATATATAGCATATACTAGGGCCTTATAGAAATCCCTGAGTCCGTCGAATTTTAAAAGGGCTGTGTCGCACGTGTCGGATTTTAAAAGGGCCGTGTCGCACGTGTCGAATTTTACCCATGTAGAGGCACACCTATTGCTCTATGACAATGTGACAGGTGCATGTACAGGTACTGAGGTACATGTATGTATGCTGACAATGGCGCACCGACACACTCACACACTGACCTAGTCTGTATACTTATTATTCACACTACTGTAAAACCTCGCATATAACTTAGCAGCCTAATTCGCGTATATTAAAGCAGCACCTAGACTTTGGGCTTATAATGTAAGCTGCAATGGTGATCTGATTATGGTGACTTTAGTACTTTAGTACCGTAAAACCTCGCATATAAGCCTAACTCGCATATAAGCCGTACCCCGAGTTTGGGCCGATCCTATAAGCCGCACTGGCCATCTGATTATGGTGACTTTTGTACTGTACTATAGGAGCAAAAACTCTCGTATAAGCCGCACCCTGACCCTGGGCCGATCCTATAAGCAGCATCGCCGATCTGACTCGCGTACTAGCCGCGGCTTATACACGAGGTTTTACGGTAGCAAAAACTCTCGTATAAGCCACACCCTGATCCTGGGCTGATGCTATAAGCCGCACTGGTTGGCCACAGCGCCAATCTGAGTCATGTACTGGCCGCGACTTATACGCAAGTTTTTACGGTAGCCACACTGCCCCCACTGATCAGCGTCTACCATAAAACCTTGCGTATAAGCCTAACTCGCGTATAAGCCGCACCCCGACTTTGGGTCCATCCTATAAGCCGCACTGGCGATCTGAATGTGCCGATTTTAGTACTGTACCATAGTGGCAAAAACTCGCGTATAAGCCGCACCCTGACCATGGGCCGAACCTATAAGCCGCACCGCCGATCTGACTCGCGTACTAGCCACGGCTTATACGCGAGGTTTTACGGTAATTGTCAAACACAAGGTTTTACCATAGATCTTTGCACTTTTAGATGTCAGTCAACAGAGTTGACCTAGGAAACTATGATAACTCACAATAACACATCAATAGAGGCAACAATGAGGCTACAGACTCTGATATACTGGGTTGGGACAGCGGGTGAGATGTATACGGCACTAGCATATCCTGGTACCTCAGGTAGTCGGGGGCTAAACTCCATCTCCCCATCAGGCTAATCCCCTCCCCTCACACCTTGAACAAAGGTGCTGATAAGAAATTCTCCGATGATGCACTGCTCTGGAGTCGGGGGCCTAACTACAATGCATTGCTCTCAGGCAAGATGGCGGCCCCCATAACCTAATGCGCTAGTGCCCTTTAGTCCCAGGACTGTAAATTCTCTGTACTTCCCGCAGGTTGTATGCGAACCAAACACAGCTTTCATTTGATACCAAACATATGGGTTTCAGGGTTCTCCCCACACTGCAATGACACCGGCGGGTCGCCGGCGTCCTTTTTTGTCAAATAACCCCAAAATCGCCGCCGGTGTCATATAATCTTTCTATGAGTTTTTGAATTTTGAAAATCCATCAATTAGAACAGAAATTTTACCCATTTTAGCACTTTCTATCCCAAAAAATATGTACCCATCAACTTTTATACCTTAAATTCTGCTTACAGCTGCCCTGAATTGCCAGTTTAGTATTGTATTATACTAACAAAAACTCCTGTATAAGCTGCATCCCCACCTTGGAGCCTGTCGTTTTGTACAAAAAACGACTTCTACGAGAATTTACGGTGTGATTTTTGAGTCTGCGGAGAACCCTGGGGTTTTATTCATACAAGGGTTTTTGACACTATGTATACAATAGTACTAAAATAGACATTTTAAGATCCAGATATGTCTCATATGATTCGCTTGAGTTGGGGGTGCAGGTTATACGCGAGATGCGGGTTATATGCTAAAATTTAAGGTAGGAGTACTGTAAAACCCTGGCCATAAGCCTACCCCGGCCAGAATCTAACTCCTCAATTTGGGAAAATGTTATAAGCCGATTTTAGGCCCAAAATAGCCCAGAAAAGGGTCGGCTGATCTGGGCTTATCGCCGGGGTTTTACGGTAGTATGAGGGGCTCACATGCTATAGGGCCTAGTCGGGACTGGAGCTGGTTGCGGCGGCCAGCACTGATAAGAGCTGATAAGACTGTTACTAGCCTGTTCCCTGTTTGTCCCCTAATTGTACCCATAGTGGGATGTCTTATCAGTGGGTTTAACAGCAACCAGCGAAATATAAAATGGCGGACCCACAGGGTATAGCTCCAGATTCCTATGTAGCAGTCGTCATGATTCTACGCACATGACACACCTCATGTCAACCCCAGTCAGTCGGACAGCAGCAGGGCCCCCTACTGGTCTGTGGGCGTACTACACCCGTCAACACACCCCTCCATACACACTGGGAACCCACTAACCCTTTAACCCTTTGAGCATGGCATGTCGCTATAAGGCGACATTTGTCATCATGATGCACCAATGCAGCCCTGGCGAGTGACCTGCCAGTACTGCATTGGTGCATCACGCCAACCTATCGGGAGTGTGGCAACCCTATAGGCTCAGCATGACACTTGAATGCAGCATTGGCGAGTTACTCACTAGGGCTGCATTCATCCATTGTGACGACCAAAGGCATGATGTAGTAATGGCACTAATGCACTGTGCGGCCCTTAAAGGGTTAAGGAAGGCATGATGGCATCTTGTTTATTGGTTGTCATGATGTATCAATGCCGCGCCAGAGAGTATCCCACATATTGTGGTGCATCATGCCGACTCATTAGGAGTTTATCAACCCATAGAGCCAGCATGATGCTTAATTGAACAGACCGACCCAGGCGGCCCTGCACTGTTTGTGTGACCAGGGGGCTGTGTCTCACGAACTTGGGCCAATGTGTTCATCTATGACTGGGTGCCGTCTATGACCGGGGGCCATCTATGACCGGGTGCCGTCTATGACCGGGTGCCGTCTATGACCGGGTGCCGTCTATGACCGGCTATCTAAAAAAAGTTGTTTAGAGGAAGAAAAAAGATATTTTTAGATTAAAAAAAGAAAATTATAAATAAAAATTGTAAAAATCTTTTTTTTTAAATGTTTATCCCTCAAAACAACTTTTTTAGATAGCCGGTCATAGACGGCACCCGGTCATAGACGGCACTCGGTCATAGACAAACACATTGGCCCAAGTTTGTGAGACACAGCCAGGGGGTTTGTCCCATCACCCACTGCCCTACTCCCCCAGCGTGTGTCACCTACATCTACACCACATCCACACAACCAAAGCTACCCTACACAAGGGCTCAGGGAACCCTTTAACCCTTTAAGGACGGCATGTCGCTAAAAGATGAGAGTAATTATCAAGATGCACCAATGCAGCCCGGGCGAATAACTCGTTTGCGCTGCATCATCACAACCCTTGGGGAGTTTCTCAACCCCGTAGGGTCGGCATGATGCTTGAATGCAGCACTGGCGAGTTACTCGCCAAGGCTGCATTCATGTAACATGATGGCTGACGGCATGATGCATTAAGGCATTATATCGTCCTTGAAGGGGTGCATAGTGATTTAATGTACTACGACCTTTGCAATAATGTATTGTATAAGCAAATACTCATGGGGGGGGGGGGGGAGTCTCGGTTGAGAGGGCGTTGAGTCGACATGAATATATAACACTTTGTGAGTTGCTCGCTAGGGCTGCATTCATGCGCCATGACGATCAACAAGTAGCAAAATACATTAATACAGTATGCGGCCCTTAAAGGGCTAGCCTAGACAGCACCACACTTAAAACAAATGGAAACACTGGAGTGAGTCTTATTTACTCCTAGCGCTGCTTATGATTAATAGCACTACCTCCATTATCCCTAGTCCATAATGGGAAACATGGTAGATCGATATAGGTCAGCTTCATCAACTCAACTCTTTTTTATAGCTCTTACAAAGGTCACCAATTAGTGTGACAATTAGGGTGATTAGAACCAAGTACCACCACCTATTACCGACAGAGTGGTTGGTGTCGAGCTAACTCGGTGGAGCGCTACAACGATGTCGCGAACTTTCATCTCAGGCCTAAAATAAACACAAGTGTTTCCAGTAAGCCCACCCTACCTAGCAAATTAGGGCCGATTCTAACTCTTTTTACATGGGTATTTTCGGGAATTTTATCTTAATTTTGACCAACCTCCTAAACTTAAAAATATATACCGTGTTCGACGTAATAAGCGCACAGTGCGCTTAAAAAATGATTATGGCCACCTTTTAGTAGTTAAGAGCTTAATTGGGGTCAAAAATTGAGATATTTTGGGTTATTTGTAGTATAAAAATCGGCCAAAACGGGGGGTGAGCGCTTATTAGGGGGTGTGCGCTTACTACGTCGAAAACGGTATATATATTAAAAAAAAGTATCCGACCTAACCTCACTTTATCCAGCATGTTACTGGAAAGGTACCTACCGTAAAACCCCGCCTTTAAGACGACCCCGCCTTAAGACGACCCCCCAACTTTAGGAAAAAATCCGTCTTGTGCAAAAAATATATGACATTTTGGAAAACCCCGCCTTTAAGACGACCCCCGACTTTGGGGATCCTGTCCAGCCCCCATACCCCCTCTAGTTCATCCAAATCTCAAGTTTATTATCTTTTTTTCCCCCGTGATCTTAACATAGTTTACAGTACAATACACATTACTTTTTAAAATCAGTGCAGAAAAGTTCATAAATGGTATAAGGTCATTGATATTTTCTTTTCATATTTTCATGATTTTTCCAAATTTAAAATTTCCAAAACCCCGCCTTTAAGACGACCCCCCAACTTTGGGAAAAAATCCGTCTTGTGCAAAAAAAAAACGCCAAATAAAATCCGCCTTAAAGCCGGGGTTTTACGGTACTTCTTTTTTGCGCCCAGGTATACGCTAAAAATGAGATACTGGGTAGTTGTCTTCACGTTGAAGAGAAACTATTCCCCATGGGGTCTGGCTACCTCTGCCCGCTGTTGGCACACTCCTCCATTCCGCATGCAGCGACTCCTGATTTTTGGCAGTATACTGTAAATGTTCATAATTTCACGCGTATAATTTTTCGCGGATTTGCTAAAAAGTACAATTTCGCATCTATTTAAATTCGCGGACTTTGGAAGAGACTTGGTGTATGACTACACAGGATAAATATTAACGCTGTACATACTTTCACGGATTTTAAAATCTGCAAAATAGATCTGCGATATTATGTACAGTGCGAAAATATCTACTTTTACAGTACTCAGAAACATCATCGACCTACTCTTTGAGTTCCCTACACAGTTATTTGTAACCAGCCAACCTAGTTTTAGCCATCATCCGTGTACACTTTCGATCGAGACTCCCATTTTCACTTACCATATTCAACGTAATAAGCGCACACCCCCTAATAAGCGCACACCCCCCCTTTTTGGCCGATTCTTATACTAGAAATAACTAAATATATCTCAATTTTTGACTCCAATTAAACTCTTAACTACTAAAAGGTGTCCATAATGTTTTTGTAAGCGCACTGTGCGCTTATTACGTCGAAATCGGTATGCTAAAAATGAGATAGTTGTCTTCAGGTTGAAGAGCAGCTATTCCCCATGGGGTCTGGCTACTTCTGCCCGCTGTTGGCACACCCTTCCATGCCCTACCATTCCGCATGCAGCGACTCCTGATTTTTGGCAGTATACTGTAAATGTTCATAATTTCACGCGTATAATTTTTCGCGGATTTGCTAAAAAGTACAATTTCGCATCTATTTAAATTCGCGGATTTTGGAAGAGACTTGGTGTATGACTACACAGGATTATTATTAACGCTGTACATACTTTCACAGATTTTAAAATCTGCGAAATAGATCTGCAAAATTATGTACAGTGCGAAAATATCTACTTTTACAGTACTCAGAAACATCATTGACCTACTCTTTGAGTTTCCTACACAGTTATTTGTAACCAGCCAACCCAGTTTTAGCCATCATCCGTGTATACTTTCGATCGCGACTACCATTTTCACTTATTATATAATGGGACAGATATAGCAGCAACATTAATTGAACATTTATATCATACCGTGACGGCGCAGTGTTACCGAAAACCTTTTACAGACACAGGCCAATAAGGCTGATATCAGGGTACATTATATCATAATGCCACTTCCTGAGCTCATATTTACGTTAGACAACATAATTGTGCGATAGCTCTGCATATATTTACCGATGACTTTGGCAAGTGTAATATTTATACATGCATGTATGTCTACCACAGTTGGTTTTAGGGTGAGTGATAGATCTACAGAGAAGGTCAACAGGCCAGTCTCCAGTTTCTTTTAGTTATGCACGTTTGTCAAACCTCAATGTCATATATTTGTTATTGCTCTTGGCACGACCATAGTTAGCCTTTGGGAAAACCAGACCTTAAAACCTGGTTTCATATCATGAAATGTGATATACATACTTATTATTATATGTGTGCACCAATTTCACATCTTGTGACACGGTGAATGTAATATGAACCTTGAATCTGTCAGAATCAGTTTCTAGATTCTTAGAGGTTGGACAGCGATTTATTTCATTTCACAGGCCACATGGACCCATACCGGTATATTTATTTCATATAGCGCATTTCATACTTTATTTCAAGGCGG
The DNA here is from genome assembly GCA_947462335.1 of Harmothoe impar. Taxonomy (NCBI): domain Eukaryota; kingdom Metazoa; phylum Annelida; class Polychaeta; order Phyllodocida; family Polynoidae; genus Harmothoe; species Harmothoe impar. The sequence continues at coordinate 10,066,791 of OX381714.1, read as the reverse complement.
TTTAAAACATGTATACTCTAGCAAACCATAAAGGTTTTACCCACTACCATCTGCTTGCAGTTCTTCAAATAGACTAGGTTCAGAATCATCCACCTACCGTAAAACCTGCTGTAAAGGAATCTGGAGTTATAGCCAGTGTGTCTGCCATTTTAAATTTCGCTGGTTCAGGTTAAACCCACTGACAAGACATACCACTATGGGTACAAATAGGGGACACGCAGGGGACACGCTTGTAACCATCTTATCAGTGCTTGTCGCCGTAACCAGCGCACCTCTGTCCAGACCCCCATAGGCCTTACTCGTGAATTAGCCGCACCTATACTTTGGGAATATCCTATAAGCCTCACAGGGGGTCTGATTATGGCAACTATAGTTCTGTAGTAAACTTGCGTATAAGCCGCAGCTTGACTTTGTCATAATCATATAAGCCACACTGGCGATCTGACTTGCGTACTAGCCGGTACTTCTACACAAGAATTTACGGTACTTCAAATAGACCTGGTTCAGAATTACCCATCTAAATACCATATTCAGGGGTAAGCTCAGTGACCTTCAGATGCCCTTTCCATATCCCTCATACTGACTTACATAATCCTCACACTCAAAATGTATTTATGACGAGGGGAATAAATAGCAATAGCTGACACAAAGTCAATCCTTTAGCCCTTTAAGGATGACATGTCGTTAAAAGATGACATTTGTCGGCATGGTGCACCAATGCAGCCCTGGTGAGTGCAGAATTGGTGTATCATGCTGACCCTTCGGGAGTGTATCGGTTCACTAAGATGCTTGAATGCAGCACTGGCGAGTTACTCACCAGGGTTGCATTCATGGATCATGATGATGAAGGGTATGATGCATTAATGCATTATGCTGTCCTTAAAGGGTTAAGGGCTGCATATTTCTTTAATGTGTAGCAGCATTTTAAATACCCTGGCGAGATACATTCATGCAGCATAACGACAAAAGCCATAATACATTGAAGCAGTATCCGTCCCAAAAAGTGGTAAGATGTTCAGGAGGTCGTGCAAGCAAACGTGGGCCCTGGACATGTGAGTCTCTAATTATAACTCTGGTACCAGGTAGTCATGATTTATTGATTTTGTAATCAGGAAGAATACCAAGGCACGGGAGGGAAGTTAAAACAATATGGGGAATTACATCGCGAACTATCGCTTCCTCTATGTAAATTCAAGGAATGTATATTATATTCTTTTTCCTGTATTTACGTAGTAGATAACCCGTACTGGGGTCCTAACTGACACCATCCTTGTTCATTGCTTTCAATATATACCCCTTTTCCACTACCGTACAACCTCACGTATAAGTCGCGGCTAGTATGCGAATCAGATCGCTGGTGCGGCTTATAGGATTGACCAAAAGTCGACGTGTGACTTATACACGAGTTAGGCTTATACGTGACGTTTTACGGTACAGTACATGTACACCAGAGGCTATATCATATGCTGTATACTGCACCAGTACAGGCAGTACTTAATATATCAGTGGGTGTGACTACTAGACATGTCTGTATACTAGTAGACATGTTTATGATGTACACACCCCCCCCCCCCTTTGCAGCCTGTTGGGCATTATTAACCCTTTAAGGGCCGCATAGTGTATAAATGCATCATGCCCTTGATCGTCATGATGCATGAATGCAGCCCTGACGAGTAACTCACCAGGGCTGCATTCAAGCATCAGGCCGGCCCTATGGGGTAAAGAAACTCCCGATGGGTCGGCATGAAGCATCAATGCACCACCAGCGAGTTACTCGCCGAGGTACCATTGGTGTATCATGACGACAAATGTCACCTTTTAGCGACATGCCGTTGGTAAAGGGTAAACCTCCCAGTGGAGACGGCCCTACGGCGTGTTATGACCAGCTCCTGATGATACAACACTGTCGGTGTGAGACGCACTGTGCTCGTAAACTTGTTCGAGATGAACATCTTGAAATTTAACAACTGAACAGGTGGAGGTTAGTGGATTTTTGCACATGGGACGCTATTTTCTATGGTGCCCCATGCTAGAGTGGTCCAAATTGCGGGCCAAATTGTTTCTGCACCCTTTCTCAGGATTGGTTCAATTTTATCGCCTTTTTACTAGAAATTAAAGACTTATGTTTTGGGACCACCCCCCCCCCCTCCCACCCCCTCAAGAGGTGCAATTTGTTTGTCACTCGCTTAGGCAAACCTTGAGTGAACAAAAAAATGTCTCACATTATTGTACAGTCTACACCTGGGGGGGGGGGGGGGGGGGGGCTCACTGGCTCTTTGAGTGTAGGTTCCAACTGTCGCCCTACAGTCCCTCCTATGTATTTGGATTTAACCTGTGCATGGCCTGCTCGACTGAAACCCAACGCCCCTGTTATTTCAGGGCTAACTGAGTGTAGAAAGTGGATAGGCTTTTGCCAATATACTAGCCTAGGCCTCTAACAAGTGCATAGAAACTGAGTGTTCTCGGAAAAATAATCCACATAATTTAAGGTTCTTATTTGCTGAATTACACATCAGGGTTTGAATGAAATCTGACCACCCCCACCTTTTCTTTTTGGTTGTCCCGGTCCGGCAGTCTATACGAAAACATTTTCAACATGCAGGACATTCGGTCCTGCAGATATTTCATTTTGCAGGCACGGCTTATTTTTTGCAGGCCCGGATATCGGAGTACAATCTTATCATTTAAAAATCAAATGAAATGCAACTTATCACCCTAATAATGATAATGAATAGTGTTACCCGGTATGTTACAAATATACAGATCAATCGAATATGTAAATCAGTGAAGAAACTCCCAGAAAATATTCATGCTTTCTATTTTATGCTGTAGAAACCTTAATACTGGTCCGATTTACAAGCTGTAAAAACTGGCATGTAGGCAAAGACCTGCGGATGTCATCCAATATATGGCAGACTAGCCCACCCCGGGAGTCTACACTGACCAAAGTCCTGTATACGTACATGTATAGGCTGGATGTAGCAGTATTCAGGTAATATGATCAGAGACATGTGGGCAGGTACGGAGGTCACTTTTCTTTTTATGCTGTTTTTCCGACAGCCCTGTGGTGTGTTATGACCACAGGCTGGGTGTGAGACAGCCCTGGTTGTACAACACTGTTGGGCCAAAAAAATAAAGTAGAGTTTCAGTATCTCGACCGACCCTACGTTTTAGGGGTGGACCATAATTAAGTTAAAACATTTTTTCATTTAAGAAAAAAAAAATTCTGACATTTTTCGTTTTACTAAGAAAATTATGTTCTTTTTCACTAAAATTTAAAAAGTCGACCTACTGCCCCTATTTTATTTAGTCTTTTTGGGCCGTACACCTTAGGGATTCGAGTGCATCTTCTCTTCATATGAAACTGTATGTCCAATGGTTAATAGTTCATCAACAAAACTTGCTGCAATGACTACCGTAAAACCTCGCGAAGAAGCCGCGGCTACTACGCGCGTCAGATCTCCGGTGTGGCAGCCAGGCTTATAGGCTTTGCACACAGTGGAGGTGTGGCTTATACAAGAGTTTCTAGATGTACTAGTATACTGCAGAACTACACTCCCCATAACGGTAGTGAGAAAACGGTGGGAGGGACAGAAGGAGGAGGTGGGTGGTGGAGGAGGTGGTATAAGACCGACAGCTGGGTCAGTGACCATACACTAAGTGCCCGCACAGCTCGCCTCACTGATAACCTCTTTACACCCACCTACATGTATATATACTGCCCCTCACACACACACACACACCCTACGTACACTGCCCCTCAAAGGGGTATTGGTGAGAGGCAAACCCAGGAGCATTAGGGCTGTGGCTCACGACCTTGGGCCAATGTTTTTGTCTCTGACCGGGTGCCGTCTCTGACCGGGTGCTGTCTCTGACCTTGTGTCAGAAAAAAGTGTTTTTTAATTGTTAACCTATACTCACATATATAAGGATTTGTAAAAACGTTGCAGCAGTTGTTATGTAATTATAATTAGCCTCCTGCTGTTGGTAGAAGGTAACTAAACTCCCAAAGTGATGTCCAGTCAGAGACGGCACCCGGTCAGAGACGGCACCCGGTCAGAGACAGCACCCGATCAGAGACAAAAACATTGGCCCAAGGTCGTGAGACACAGCCCTAGATACTTGGAAAACCGACTAGGGAAACCCCAGTAGCATTACATACTAAGAACAAACCAGTGTTGCATTTAATACCATTATTAAACCCCTTAAGGCATGATGCATTAATGCATCATATCCTTCGTCGTCATGATGCATGAATGCAGCCCTGGCGAGTAACTTGCCAGGGCTGCATTTAAGCATCATGTCGACCCTATGGGGTTGAGACACTCCCGGAGGGTCATCTTGATCCACTGATGCAGCACGGGCGAGTTACTGGGGCTGCATTGGTGCATCATGACGACAAATCATGTTATCTTTTAGTGAATGTGATATCCGTCCTTAAGGTTAAAGGAGGGGGGGTCAAGGTTGTCTGTCAGAGGGTCTGGTTGTCAATCAATGTACCTGGTTGCCCGAAAAAAGTATTGTTCCGGTTGTTCACAAATACAGAGGGTCGGGAGGTCTTTTAAACCAAATTTGTAGGGGTTATTGGGGGTGTTTTCTACATTTTCTCATCATTTCAGTGTAAAAACGTGGCATGGATACATTTACAGAAGGGTCCCATTGCTGGGGCCTGCTGGGGGCTTGTTTGTCTGGGGGGGGGGGGGGGGGGGGGGTTGGATCTGACTGTCAGGAGGCCTGCTGGTGGGTGGCAGATAGCAGGCAGGCTGGATGGCCTCTGTAGCAGGCCACTGCTGGAGCACCTGGAGATATCAACCCCCCCCCCCCCCCCCACACACACACCGTCTGGCTATCGGCAGGGGTATCAGCCTGCTGAGTATACATCATGGTATACAGCCCAGCCTCCTCCAGGAGGAGGGGGGGGGGGTGGGGGGAGGCACTCAGGCCTAAAGAAAAGTTGTGTTTCGGTTGGTAACACGGCCAAAAATAAACAGGGTCGGTAAGTCAGAATTTTTTGCTTTTTTTAAACTTTGTTTTTTTTTAATAAAAAAAAAAGGTAATTGAAGTAGAAAAACGCCAAAAATGTCATTAATAATCTAAAAAAAAATTATTGAAAAAAAATTGGGGTTGGCCTTAAAAACGGAGGGTCGGTGGGCATACCGTAACATGACAATTTGTTTTGGCCTTTGGTCTGAAACTGCTACCCACTGTGTAACAGCCCACGGAGGCGCTTGGTAGCGGTGGGTCTGAAAATTAGGGGGTGGTGACTCCCTGCACTGCTCAAAGTTGGAGGGGGAAGGGGGGAGGGGTAATTGTTTCTCTGGAAAATGTTTGTGACATAATATAAAATAATCAAACGTTCATCCATGTCTGCTTCAGTGCATCAGGAAATAAAGGTACAAATACAACAGTCCCTAAAATAGTAGGGGCTGTAGCTTGTTTCTGACGAATCTAGGGGTGGTCATCTACATTTCAGGGGCGGTTGTGTGATGGCTCCTGTTTTTATGCGGGCGGTAGTTTGGCAGTCAACGGGTAGGTATCATCATGGAGCCAGTGCCCTCCTCGGGCCCAGGCCCAGGGAAGGGGGGGGGTACTCAGTATAGGAATGGGTACCAACTGCGGTAACTACTCCAAAGAGCTGTCGCTGAGACCGCATTGAATAAAGAAAAAAGGGGGCTGTCAAATAAATTAAAGTTAGAAATTAAGGGCTGTAGGTAACTGGAAAGTACATAACCAGGGGCTGTCACAATTGATATAGAAACGATTAACCCACGGGTGACACCTAAGACCAAGGAATCGCACCTTGGGTATTTCGCATACCCGAGGGTGAAGTCAGATAGACTACACCTGTACCTTGGTATGCCTTATAACCACTGCCCACTGGTCATCGACTCGGTGTATAACACCTCGTCTTGACCTTGTGGGGCAGTGGTTATGAGGCATACCAAGGTACAGGTGTAGCCTATCTAACACTTAGATCCTTTGCATTTCAGAGATAATTTGAGTAATCTAATAATTCCAAAACAACATAACGTTAAACAGAATAGGACTCCTAACAGGGGGCTGTCATCTGAATGCTCAGAAAATAAGGGGCTGTAAAAAGATTGCAGATTTTCAAGGAGTTGTTGAATGACAAAACAGTGGGGGCTGTAGTTTCGCAGTTGGTACCTACCCTGAAATAGCCAGTGCCCTCCCTAGGCCCAGCCCCCTCCTCCAGGACCTCACTACCACCAGCCACAGCATTGGGTGGAGGGGGGGGGGGGCTGTATGCCCTTGGGGGTAGGAGGCTGGCCAGACCCAATTCTAGTATCTAGTAGAGTCAAAGTCACTATATATAGCTCTCATGTTTAGGGCTCATGAATACATGAGGAAAACAAGTGAATACACATCACACTGAGTAATTTATATGGACGGTCACTTTACTCCTTTTTAAAAACTGGATCTATGGCATTCATTACATTATCAGTTATCGACGTTACGACACTGACTAGGTCCATTTCTCAGGGATGAAAGTGACCAACCTCAAAACAACTTGAAAAAAAATGGTAAAAAAAATAAAAATCGACCTACCTACCCTATTTTTTTTGGGCCATGTTACCTCAACACAAGTTTTTTTTTTTTTTGGCCTTAGCCATCTTTCGCCATTTTAACGCGACCACCTCTCCTCAACTCAAAAAAGTTTTACACTTGAGCGCTCTTGCACCAACTTTTTTTCGCGCCTTTCTTTAAAACAATATTTCTGGAACAGAAGCCTTGTTGCTAGGGCAAAGGGCCTAAATATATAGGTAATGTACTAGGAAAAGTCACCTTTTTGTTATTTTCTCTTCAAATAATAAATAGTATTAGATTGATGCATCTCAATTCTAACCCATATTTTCATGTAGGTAAACTAGATCTCTTGCGATATGGATGATAACACCTTTTAATCTAACCCCTTTCCAGTGCCCTTATCAGGTGTGAGATCGGAAATCAGTCTGATTAAAAGGAATGACTCGTCCTGTGTGAAGGGCATGTTACAAAAACGTCATCTGAGGTCAAAACGTCGCTGCATCTACCTTCAGATGTGTATAAGTGTATTTTCATTGAAGGCATATGCCTTCAAAATCAGAACGTGTTTGATTTCAACTGCAAATTATTTTGAAGGCAGATGCCTTCAACTTTATTGACGTCAAATGACGTCCGTGTTACAGGGCCTTGACGTAGGTGCTGCTCTGAAAATGGAAACGTGCTAGCTTTTTTTTGGCTAAAAATTTAAAAGGGGGCTACAAGTCAATTATTACGCCTACCCCTCAAGAGCAAGGGGGGGGGTCAACATTTTGTTTATGCCACCCCCAATACTCAGCCTCAGGAGGGGTAAATATATCATATAATTGTTTATCCCAATGGTCCACCCCTAATTAGGCTAATAAAATGACATATGTAATAAAATAAATTACCACTTCCTATTTTAAGGCTACTCTATAGTAGACCTAGATTCTGTAACATTAGGGAGTGGTCATTTCTTAACAACAGGGGGGGGGGGTGATGATTTTTACAAAATGGTGAAGACGTACTTTACCTCGCGGCGTGGGGAATCCGGGAACATCGGGATTAATTTAAAGAGCCACGGTACCTTTTGTGTAATAACAGACACAACACCATTTCCTGCATCCACTGATGGCATTATTTTTTGTCCAGCGCATCGCACCGCTGAATGATTGTTGAAAGAAAATGTCAGGAGGGCGTAGCACAAAGAATAGCATGATGGCGGGCGGCAGTGACGCAGCTGAAAAGCAGGATGTCGAAACGGCTATACAAGTCAACTGGGAGACCAGAATGGAGAGACTATTTACCGACGTGGCAACACTGAGTGAAGGTATGAAGGACCTGGGTTCTTTGAAGGAACTAATTACATCCTTCAAAGACACACAACAAGTTGCGGCTAGAACTTCCAAGGACCTCACACTGCTGGAGGGACGTGTCATCACCGCCGAAGGCACTGTCAAGGCGCATGCTGACACCATCACCCAGCTCGAAAATTTCTCCACCTCAACTAGTACAGATGTCAGAGAGATAAGAGCTGAATTAAAATCAAAAGATGAGACCATCAAGGAGCTGCTCACAAAGGTAGAAACCCTTAGTACCCAAGTCAACACTCTGTCCAGCAACCAAGCAGAAATTGTAGAGAACGTCGAGTCCACCATTGAGACCCGCGTCAAGGAGTTGACAGACCGAGAGGTGAGAAAGAAAAATGTCATTATTGAGTGTATACCTGAATTTGTAGGCCAGAACCTCACAAAAGGTGTTGTAGAGATGCTGAAAAAGGTTGGTCTGAACGTCAGCGGTGGTGACATAGACTTTGCTAGGAGGGTGGGGAAGAAAGGGAGAGCCCCCCGGCCGGTGGTGGTCAGCTTCCAGCAAAAAGCGCTCAGGGATGAAGTCATGTCCAGAAGGAAGAAAATAAAAGAAGCAGCTGGATATGAGGATTTCTGGATAAATGCGGATCTCACCGACGAGCTCCGGGAACACCAGTTGATGTTGAGGGGCATTGCTAATAATGCTGCTGACAGAGGATCCACAGTATCCATCTACGGGGAGTCAATAATCATAGACGACATAAAATATGATAAAGAGCACATAGGCCTACTCCCGGAGAGATTCTCTCCCAGCAGAGCTTTCTCCCTCGAGACAGCCCAGGGGGTTGCCTTCATGGGCCGTCACTCCCCATTATCAAACTGGCACTCCTCCCAATTCCAGTTAGACGGGGAAACATGGAGCTCCGTGGAACAATATTATATGGCCAAGAAGGCAGACTTTCACAAGAAAGACGATCTAGCTGCACTCATCAGACAGGAGACCGACCCCAGAACCATAAAGAGATACGGTGACAGCTTCACACAAAACAAGGAGTGGATCACTAAAGAAAGCCGCGCAACCCTAAAAGAGGGAGCTAGAGAAAAGTTCGTCCAGAACAAAAAGGAAAGGGAATTCCTCATCCAAACAGCATCCCTCCCAGCCCCCAGCCTCATGGAGGCCACAAGAGATAAGAGGTTTTCTGTGGGTCATACCATATTCTCTTGGGACCTCAGGAAGGGCAAGGCACAGCTTACGGGAAAGAATGAAATGGGCAAGATCCTTGAAGAAATACGCCAAGAGATGATGGACATACAGAAAAGAGTTGATCAAAAGAGAAAAGAAAAGGAGGATGCCGACTTCGAGGAGTTTGAGGGATAGGCCGGATGTACCCGGTATACAGCTGCTAACATGACAATATAAACACAAACACTCTCATATACTGTTTAAGCTTGCTTTCATATACTACTTAAGGCCATACATCAAGGCTTGTTTTCATATACTACTTGGGCCCGTGCATCAGCGGGACGTTACATCACCGCTGACAAACAACCCAAGGCGCGCTAGCGCCCGGAGTAAATAACAATGTAGCAATGCATGCGGCGGCCGCCGCCACCACGTGGGCGGAACGCGCCGCGCCGCCCCGTCAGCAGACAGGGACGCCCGCGCCACCCCGCCAGCAGACAGCGGCGCCCGCGCCGCCCCGCCAGCAGACACAAAACGCCCGTCTACAGCGCCCCCTCGTGTGGGCTAAGCAGACTACTGATCAGACGCAGCGGCTGCACGTTGGAGACGCTTGCGCCACTGGTCAACATGTCACTCATTACAGCACGCCCCTATTACACAGCCAATAGGCATCACTTAACATCACCCACCAGCTGGACCCTAAAAGTACTCACCTACCGGTGAAATATTAAAACCAATTAAATCACAGATATTAAAAATAAGCTCCGCCCCACCTGGGGTATAACCACCTCTGCCTCGTGGGTCACCCCACTTACTCACAGTAAGGTGGAGACGACACATAAGGCCCGCTGGTTTAATTGAACATTTTAATAGGATATCAGTCGCTATAGGGCGTTATACACCGATTACAAGACGGAGCTTACCCACAGTGTGCGCCACAGGAGGACTATATACACAAGACGGAGTTACACTGCTATACAAGACGGAGATTACATTGAGCATGGATAATATTAAGATTCAGCCACTTTGCCCCTCAGCTGCGGCGGCCTTCTGGGGCACGGCCGGGGTTGACCCTGGCACCCCACCTCCCTCCCCCACCTCGCTGCCCCCACCCCTACAGGAGGAATTTGAACATGCCCTGGGGGGAGGGGAGTGTGAGGGAGAATTGCAAGCCTCATCAGAATCTGCTCACGGTGCAGGTAGCAGCCCCGCCCCAGCCAGGGGTACACAACTGGATCATCAGAATGCAGCCAGCGCGTACCCCCGAGCTACGACAGAAATAGGCTATGACCTTTCAACACCTATGGTTGTGATAGTCACTGATATGAAGGGAGAATTTCTGGGGGATGCCATGGAGGGGTACATGTCAAATAATGCAGTATATACAGTGGTCACCAGACCCAGAGCAGTGATCACCCAGCTGGCAGCAGAAGGCATAAGGTACATTGGTAGTGGGTATGCTGACAGGGTAATTTTGTTTGGTGGGCTGCATGACGTTTGCATGCACACTACTGGTAAGGACACCGCTCAACTACCCACAGACATATTCCCTAGATCTTACTCATACCAAGACCTGGGAAATAAGATCATAAGAAACTTGCAGAAAGCCGACAACATGATAGTAGAGTCTGTTCAGCGGGGTAGCATAATCTGGGCCCCAATCATAGGGGCACGTGTTTCCCCACACCCCTGCTTGGCAGAAGCCAACTTGGATCTACAGGCCATACTAGATTACGCTGTACACAGAGGAATAGATAAAGTGCACGAACTCAACGACCAGAAAGGGCTTCACACCCCCCCACTCCATTACCCCGTCCATACCTTCAGGCACGGGGAGTGGAAGGGGGACTACACTAAGCTCCAGCATAATATCCTTCCTACACCCAGCCTGCTGCTCCACTGGGCAGCTATCATAGACCAGTACGTGGGCCAGTTGGAGCCCCTGGAGGAGGGGAGGGGGATGGGAGAGGAGAGGATCCCAGCCGGGACCCCCCCGCCCCCCTACAGCCCTACCGGTTCGGGCTGATCCCCCCCCCCCCCCCCCCGGATTGATGCTTTCATTGTAGAACTGGAAAACGCTGTGCCATACCAGCCGAGGCATGTGCTGTGCGGGACTGCATGTCTAGTAGGTCATGTAGTACCTGGTTTATAAACTGGGATGCAGCAGTAGCAGCGCACATACGAGTCATGGGACGGTATAACTTTACAACATAATATAAACATGTACATAGCGACAGTATAACTGTGCTACCGTTATCACTGCAAGACAGAGAAGCGTGACAATTAGGATACTCTACCGGTACCCCTTGGTTACAACGGATTAAGTGACATAGACATAACGGACTAAGTGACATAGACACTGGCCAGAAGGACTGTCGAGAAGACACAGGTTCCACGCACACAGGCTGAAGTACAGACACAAGCTATATACTGATCCAGCTGACATTGTATAAATTGTATAAGCTAATTAGACCTAACTTTGGGCCTATGAAAGCCATGACGTAGAATAACTGTTACACTTTCTACTTGAGATATAGGGGTTGGATATATTATGATAAAATTAAGTAAATTGCATTACTGTTATGTGCTATGTAAGGATATGGGGAAGGGTAACTAGGGTAGAGGGAGGGTTCCTGGACCCCCACGCCCGCTCCACTTTTCTCGAGAGCTGCAGGGCACACTAATCTATACAAAATGCATGTTCTTGTTGTGGGTGTCAGTTGACACGTTAATTGTATTACCCTTCTTTTTATACTTTGTATGTCGACCGGAGGTGTTTAGTGGTTGGAAGGAGACGGGGGAGGGCGGAGGGGGGGGGGGAGGTGGGAGGGACACCTAGACCAGATGTAGTACACAGAGTATACAGGTGATAATATAAAAAATTATATTAGGCCTAAAGGTATGCTCCTCATATTTTGGAATATGAGGAGCTTACCAGGCAAAATAGAAACGACGCGATTCTTTACATATGTTCGCCAACCAGAAGTATTGTCTATGAGTGAAACGTGGTTTAAGGATAGACATAAAGATGTGGATTACCAATTTGATGGCTATACAATGCACAGGCTCGATAGGCCACTTACTACTGCAGGCGGCCTCGCCATGGTTGTTAAAGATAACATAGCTCATGTCCGTCCCAAAGACCAGGTATTCAACGTGATGAATGAAGACTGTGAACTAATGTGTGTAAAAATGATAAGGCAGGGTTGTAAGCCAGAATTTGTATTTAACGTTTATAGACCAGATAAAGGTGACCGCAAACTATTTGTATCACATTTAAATGCGGCTATACTAGAGGCTAAGGCACAGTACAGGAATTGCATTATTACTGTCGGGGGAGATTTCAACTTGTGTCTCTCCTTGAAAGAGATAAACACTTCTGCTATGGATCCTATATGTAGGTCACACTTCCTCAACCCTTACATAAACGAGCCAACACGACCCTTTTACAACGATGTAAATGTGATAGACCAAATTTTTACTGATTATGACATAGTATCGCAGTCAGGTACTATGAATCTGAATATTTCTGATCACGTCCCAGTCTTTGTAGTAATTAAAAAAGAAAGAAATGATAACAGGAAGGAGCAGTTCACAGGTCGATCCTACACCAGGATGGACCTAGCAAAAGTTAGAGCCCTTCTAGAATCAGAGGATTGGGAAACTTTTTACTCCATTCAGGATGTAAATGAGGCGTGGCAGTTTATGGAGAGGTGTATTAGGACCATGGCTGATAAACTTCACCCTGAAAGAATGTTTAAGGTGCGCAGGCATAGACCAGCCTGGTTAACTGCTGAATTGATAGAACTTTATCATGACAGAGACTTTGCTTTCACCATAGCAAGGCGCTCAAAAAATGAAGCAGACAAGAACAGGGCAAAGGCCTACAGAAATCTTGCAAATGGGGCAACCAGGAGGGCGAAGGGTAATTATATCAAAGCACAATTGTTGAAATATAAAAATAATCCGCGCAAATTTTGGGAGAAAGTGACTGAGGTGTTACCCAAAAGAAAAAAGCGTGCCTGGTTAGCCATGCTAAATGATAACGGTGAACCCCTTAATTCTAAAGACTCTGCTGAAATGATAAATAAATACTTTTCAGAAATAGGAGGAAAACTTGCCCAGGCTCTGCCCGCCCCCGCCCCCGCCCCCGCCCCCAACCCGCCGGACCATCGTCCGCCGGGGGGGGGAGGGGACGGGGAGGACGGAGACGACAATAAATTCTCTTTCGGCGTTCTGCTAAAAAGGGATGTGGAAAGGGAAATAAAAAAGATTGACATATTTAAGTCATCTGGTTTTCAGTCCCTTCCTTCAAAAATACTGAAGGAATCGCTCCTAATACTGAGTGTTCAATTTACACATATGATCAATATTTCGATTGTGAGAAATGTATTTCCTGAAGAATGGAAGAGTGCCACAGTTATTCCCATACCTAAAGTACCTAGTGCATCACACCCGTCTCAGCTAAGGCCCATCTCATTGCTGCCAGTGACAGGCAAAATACTTGAAAGGTTTATACATGAGCAGCTGTACAATTATCTAGAAAGTAATAATAAATTGACCCACAGCCAAAATGGTTTCCGAAAATCACATGGTACACTTGACACTGTCTTCCAGGTAATTAATATTGCACATAAAGCTCAGGTGGACAAAGAAAGCTGTGGCATAGTCTTCCTGGACTTCACAAAGGCGTTCGATTCACTTAACCATGATATATTATTAGACAAATTAGGACCTTTAGGACTGTGCCAAGACACAGTCCGCTGGTTTAGAAGCTACCTGGGTAACAGGAGACAGAGTACAATGTGTAACGGAGTCAGGTCAAGCCCCAGTGAGGTACATTATGGGATTCCACAAGGGTCCATTTTGGGCCCTTTACTGTTTATAATATATGTAAATTCTATGCCTAGCCTAAGTGTGACTTCAACACTAAAATTATATGCTGACGACACATTACTAATATGCTCAGCCCCTGATGTAAACCGATTAAACATAAGCCTACAAAGAGACCTGGACATTGTACATGATTGGTGTGTGAATAACTCGCTGACCATAAACACAGCCAAGTCCAAACAAATGTTACTACTAACAGACGGTGACACTGAGCTTGAACTGTCAATAGGCGGTGAAAGGTTAGAACCTGTAAGTGATTACAAATACCTGGGCATCACAATAGACTCACAATTGACTTTTGATACTCAGGCAACGAATATGCTCACGTCTATTAGGCATAAACTCTGGCTGTTGTTAAATATACGGCACTACATTGATACCTATACTAGTATAAGAGTATTGAAAGCTATGGCCATGCCCTACTTCGATTACGGTATTGTTTTCACAACAGGTCAATCTCCTACGGTACTGAATAAATTCCATGTCTTATATAATACAGGTATCAGAACTTGTATGGGGGTTAAAGACCCGAGAGATATTAGAGTTAAAGATCTTTATACTAAAGTACACATGTTGCCTATTGACCTGAGACGCATCTATATGCAGGTGACAATGTGTCATAGGCTGGTGTTTAATGGTCAGTTGGACATCTTGCAAGGGCAGGGAACTAGAGCGAGAGAGGCTCCCCTGATAAAGCGAGACGCGCCCAAGTCGACACGTTTAATTAATGACCCTTGCTATCAAACTTTTTCCCAATGGAATTCTCTAGACCCAGCCATGCGCTGGGTGACGGAGAAAGAATTGTTTAAAAAGGAGGTCAAAGCACAGCTGACCAAGTACTTCTACAGTAAATGGAGGTCTGATCAATTAGCGCTCTTGTATACGGGAACCAGCATAATACCTGACCCTCCCAGGGTAAGACGAGGATAAAGAAACAAGGGGATAAGGGGGTAAGTGGTACTTGTATGATGGGAAGAGATGATTGGGTACTTAAGTAGTGGTACGTGAAGAGACTGGAATGTTATGTAATGTTATGTAAGCAAAATTGTATATACATCACTATGTCAATATGCACTATGTCAATATGCCTTATAGTTCTAGACAGAGATGTAAAGTATTATGGTATGATTTAGAGACGCGAGTATAGGGATACTGTTGATACTGACGATGTAAAAACTGTGTGTAAGAGTATGATTGGATTTTTATCCAGGTTATTAAGAGAAATCTGGGTGTTACCTCGCCTTTCCCTCCCCATTACTGTTCGCCCCCACCTCCAAGTAAGCCTACACATCCTCCATGTCGACGTATATTATTAGATTATTAGGTTGTATCCGAGCTGGATACTAGGGGCGGTATAGAAACTTGTTAGAATTAAGATGTATACATGAGATTATTTGAAGAAGGGGTCATATTCTATTACCGCATTACATGAAACACCCCTCTAGGCGCTCGATGAGGGAAGATCATTTGATATTGAGTGACTGTACCTGAGCCTAGACAAAATAAAAACCTTACAAACTTGAACTTGAACTTGGGGGGGTTGGTGGGTTTGGGGGGGGGACCAAACAATTTGGACCCCTCTTGAGGGAGGGACCAAAATGCAAAAAAATTACACCCCTTTTTAGTGGAAAAGCCCGCGCACTATTATAGCTCAAAGGCTTCGGCCGCGCTCAATTTCAACCTGCTGGAGGGGGGGACCAAAAGAATTTCGACCCCTCTCGCGGGGGACCAACAATTTTTCGACCCGCTCGCGCGAAAATCCACCAACCCGCCCCCCCTGTTGTTAAAAGATGACCACTCCCTTACAGTAGACTGATGAAACCATTTAAATCATGCGGCCATTTCCTAATAGGCTAATTACATGGTCAATTAGACTGGCTTTTAATGTTAAACTAGCCTAGGCCTATTAAACCTACATTATCATACAAGGATCTATATCAAATTCATTTAAACATAATATTTGCAACACGATTATGAGATAATGCACCCCTCATTCCTGTTGTTTCACCGTCAGTACATCCTAGCTCTAGCCTCTAGCCGTAGTGAGTCAGTAAAGTATGACTCAATCACAGACACAGAGACAGTCACAGTGATGGTGGTGTCACAGCCTCACCCACACTGTCACTGCATGTCACCTCTCTTGTCACTCACCCCGAAAACAATCCTACTTTACCCCCTATCTACAGTCCTCACATCATACCCAAATACTCCATAATCAAACAAGTAGATGCTCTTCTATTTGGGTAAAACATAGATATCATAATTAGAATATTCCCATCATTAACAGCAAAACAATCGACGGGTCGGTTTTAATTTTTAGGCAGACGGCTAGTCTGGCGAAGCTATTTTAGCCGGGTGTCAATCTCGCCGACCCGGGGCGTTGTTTACGTGAGAACTGCGTCGATATAATCAATATTTTACTCACCTTGACACAAACGAAGATTAAATGGGTACACTGTCCAAGCGATCTGGTTTAAAACATCCGATTTGTGGATATAAACACGGGTTAGAAGTCCATTATTTTCAAGCAGCCTCTCGCCGAAAATCGGCCATTTTATTTTCCGTCCCTAGTTTCTAAAAATAGGAACCAATAGAATTTGAGTTCCCCTGGCGTAGGGATACAAGACAAAGAGTGCTATGAATTTGGGTTGTTTTATGAGCAATGTTTGACTAAATCTAATCGGCTTTGACGCAAATGAATACTCAAATGGGAGAAAGGGGAGGTGAGCATCAAATCTACCATTGAGATATGGTTTATTCTTTTAATAACACCGCACCCGAGAGTGGTTATTTGGCGGAAGGGGTTTCCCGGGAACTCCCTTTCGTTTACCAATTATCTGTAAGAGGGCGCTACGTGCGGCGCGCACCTGCCATCTGGTGATTGACCTACATAGGCCTACTAGGGTCTCATGGATCTAAATCGTTTTACTATAAGGCAAGACCAGCGCCTTCGGCGCCGGCTTGATAGGGCCACCCTCTCCATTTCGACTGATTGGAGAGTCGTTTTAACAACAAAGAGTGGCGGATTTTTGGAGCTTCTACTACACATATTTTTTTGGCTTCTCTCCCTGAGTTGTTTTTTTAATAAAGAGAAAAAAATCCACCTAGGCCAAGGAAAAAGGAGCTTTTCGGGTTTAAAATAAACAGCACAGATCCTTTTAAAAGATCGTACATTGTATTTCATTTTGGGGCGTACATTGATTAGATGGTCCACGCGTTGAAGCCGCGGTCCGCGAGCCAGTAGGCCTACAGCAATTTGCAGGTCAATTTCTGAGTAATTTTGAGGCCCATATTAAGAAAACAATGGTATAAAAAACAGGGGCGGATCCAGGATTTTGGAGAGGGGATGGGGCGTGAAATAGGCAATGTACTGGGGGTATTGATTTTTTTACACTAAAATGTACGTAAACGGAATATCAAAATTTCCCAGTGTCCAAAGCCAAAGAAAGTACTGAAAATCGGTATTTTATGTGGTACGATCCCGGTACGATGTGTCTACTTCTATTTCATAGTTCCATGGGGCATCTCGCTGATAGTTCTCATTCCCCGTGACCGTGTCCCCGTCGTGTATTACATTTATTTAATTTATATTAATGTCTATCAAGCAGGCCTACCTCTCACATGGTCAACATACGCTAGAACTCCTATTACCTGTTATGCATACTTCACCCAGGGGGTTCACAATTACTAAATTTACAAATTATGTTCAATCCCTGGTCTCACTATTGCTATGTATATTCATGTGCACTCTCCAAACATTGACAACCCTATGAGAAGCAGTCGCAATGGATTATGATGGGGAACCACAACATATACATCCTCTACACTGGTGCATGGAGAGTGTAGCGGGTACCTCAGAACTCTAGCAAGGTGTAAGTAATGTCAATCTCGTAGCTATGCCTGGACATTCCGTATCTCTCATAATATATGACCAAATGTCATGGATCATCCGGATTTGAGCTGCCAGGGGGCTCAAAAATAAATATTTGAGTAGGGTTTCAACATTTGTTTATACAAATAGTATAGGTATTGGGGATTAGATGAAATAAAATTAGGTTAAATATATCATTATTAAATCTACAGTGCAGGATCATATGTAGGTGCAAGTAGACACGACTGAGCCCTCTTTATAAAGTGTATGAATTTACATTTAGAACTGGGATAATTGCCTATAAAAATGGTGCATTTTATAAGATTATTGTGCTAGAAGGGCTACAATAAGGTAGGAATCGACTGTACATGGTACAGAGCATGTTATATTGATTGAAAGGTTTAAAAGGAGGGCTCAGTCGTGTCTACTGTGATAACTGGTGTATAACAAAGTACTATATATGACAAATGGAATACTTTATTGAGTGGAGAAGAAAAGAAGTTCAAATCAGGACGATCTGTGACATTTGGTCATATATGGGGGACATGTACGTATAGCTTCTAGCTGAGTCGAATGGGGAGCATTTGAGTCA
This sequence comes from Harmothoe impar, assembly GCA_947462335.1. Classification (NCBI taxonomy): domain Eukaryota; kingdom Metazoa; phylum Annelida; class Polychaeta; order Phyllodocida; family Polynoidae; genus Harmothoe; species Harmothoe impar. The sequence continues at coordinate 10,048,420 of OX381714.1, read as the reverse complement.
GTGAGCTCCCGTTGGCTGCTATGTATTGGCCACGCAATGACAGTATTACTCGGGATTCCCTCTTTGAGCAGGATTTTGATTTTATTTTAGAGAAAAAAAAGGGTGGCATTGTTTAGGAAAACCCCAAAAATATTTACATTAAAAAACCCTCAAATTTCAGGCCAATAAAGGGGGGGGGCATACTCTGGGTTAAATCAAAGGAGGCAGGGAAACTCTATGGATATATGGATAAGGCCAAAAAAAGGTGTGTTTCATGTTACATGGTCTGAAAATCTAGGGTAGGTAGGTCAGATTTTTTTTGATTTTTGATTTTTGATTTTTTTACTTTGGCCTGAAATGTACCCAGAAATCGACTCACGAACTTCAATGACGACTCGGCGACGACCGCCTCGACTCGTGAACTATCAAATCGACCCCTAAATAGCCCCAAAAAACCCTAAAAAATAAACATTTTTTTCAAATTGCATAAACAATTCTAGGGTCGGCCCTGTTATACTAGGTAGGGTCGGGTACCCTGAAACACACCTGGCCTAAGAGAAATAGAATGTCCAGGCACCTCCTTGGGAACGACCACACCAGCCTATACAGTAGTCGTACGGTGGCTGCACCTGCAACTTGCAAGTGAGGTACTGCTGCCCACATATCCCACATCTATACACAGTAATACACTCCGCATTCAGCAGACACACACAGGCACTCACACATCGCAGCAGGTGAGCCTTTGAAACCATTCAATCCTTTAAGGAGGACAGGATGCCTTAATGCATCGTGCCTTTGGTCAGCATGATGCATGAGTGTAGCCCTGGTAAGTAACTAGTCGATCAGTGCTGCATCCAAGCACCATGCCTACCCTACAGGGTTGAGACACTCCCAAAAGGGGGTGCAGCACCGGTGAGTTACTCACCGGGGCTCCACTGGTACATGACAACAAAAGTCTTTTAGCGACATTAAAGGATTAAGGACATCATGATACCCCGGGCATGATGCCTCCTGTTTGCCATGTTGTCAGCATGATGCACCAATGAGTAACTCGTTAGTGCTGCCTTGGTGCATAATGCCACTTTGGCCGACCATTTTGGAGTGTATCAACTCAGCAGAATCAGCATAATGCATGAATGCATCATGACGATTATAGTATAGGTTGTTTGTACATAGAAATATAGCGTCTCATAACATGTTTTGCATTTTCCTGCTGTGAATGATAAACCATCAGAGGCAAATTAGATTGGATCACAAGACTGGACGCTCTGATTGTTATTGTTAGTGTCCTCTAATTTAGGATCAAGGGAGTAAACAAAACAATTGCAGGTAGACACTGTAGGAACATTTATTCACAGATCTATTGTGGTACTGCAGTGGTATGGCATAGGCAGCTGGAAGAGTCGACCAATTTTCATAAAAGTGGATGTCCTCTACATTTAAAATCCATAGGTTGAAAGGGTTAGTCAGTACTGACTATCCTAGGTTTGTCATAGGTGTGTTAGTCACAATGAAAAAGTTATATTCAAAAATGACTGAGGGGTCAGTCAGTAGTGGCTTGACTTGGACATCCACTGTAGTAATCTCGCTCCTAGTCTAGGCGGTAGTAGTGGTGCGTCCACTGATTCAGTAGTGGCTAACCTAGGTTCATCATTGGTTGTATTTTGTATACCACTAGTTGGTGCCACCTGTGATGACCACTCAGTGGCTCCCCATAGAAATTAAAAGACTAAGGTGGGTTGGTCAGTACTGACCAACCTGACAATATTAACTTACCTAGGTTGGTTGTATAGGGACCCAAAAAATGACTAACTAGGTTAGGTACTAGTGACTGAGAGATTGGTCGTATAGGGAGCCAAGGAGTGTATAGTCATATGTCCCCTACAAAAACGGTTACTATTCAATTATCTATAAAGTGTAGTGCTATTGTGAAGTCAATATCAAAGATACTAAGATTTGCCCATGCAAAGCAATGCTATAGCTATACTTGACTGAGTATCAGACCCAGTGCGCCAGTATTATCCAGTGTACACTGTAATAATATTCCATTGAATATATGGAGAATCAATGCAAAACTTTACGGTGGATCATCGTTAATATGGTTATGGTGAGGCAATGTTTAGTCAACCAATTTTACTGTGAATATCTGTAATCCAGTACGGCAATACACAGTTTATTCATTTACGGTGAAGCTATGTCTTGTAAAAATATTCCATTGAATATACGGAGAATCAATGTAACATTTTCCTGCATTGTACTGAAATGACAGTGATGTCCCGTATTCTGTTGGAATAACCGTTATTCACTGGCACCACTGGGTGCTTGACTTTCACCCTTAAAATTACGGTGAACTTGAAACAACAGTGACCATTATTTTTTTAAAGTCTGGCACCCAGTGGTGCCAGTGAATCTCTTTTTTTTTACGGATTTTTTGTACAGTGTATATTATATGTAACACTTGGCCAATGGAGACTATATACCCCCTGTATATGTACAGAAGCTGAGCAGGCATATATCAATGCTGCACACTAGATGTGTCAACATACACGTTACATCACGTACCCAGTCATAACAACGTGCACACATCAGCTACACACCCAACCCTACATCCCACAGGTATAGAAACCACTTAACACTTTGAGGACGGCATGTTGCTAAAAGATGACCATTTGTCGTTAGGCCAAATTTTAAAAGGTTTGTTTCAGGTCACCCGACCGAGCTTACTAAAACAGGGCCGACCCTATGTGTTTATGCAATTTTGATAACATTTTCATATTTTTATACCTTTTCCGTCAATTTTAGGGTTTACACAAAAACTTTCATGTCTAAAAAAATAAAACAAACTCTTAAAATATCCGACCTACCGACCCTAGACTTTCTCCCCAGGTTACCTAAAACATTTTTTTTTTGGCCTTATGATACACCAACCTGTAGCGTTGTCATGATGCTTGAATGTAGCACTCAGGGCTGCATTCATGCATCATAGCGACCATGGGCATGATGCATTCATGCATGATGCCGTCCTTAAAGGGTTAAAGTAGCATCACGCTTAATGTGATATATAACCTTTGTTGTCATGAATGCTGCCCTAACTGGTTACGCGCAAATGCTGCATTCATGACCATCCTTTGGGAATGTATCAGGAATGTATCAACCCTCTAGGGTTGATCGTCAAGATGCGTCGATGCAACACCAATGACTCACCACGACTGCATTCATGCATCCCGCTGATAAACTGTATAATGAAAGCACTATGTGGCCCTTAACCAATTATGTCCTTAGTCGTCATGATGCATGAATGCAGGTCTGGTGAGTAACTCACCAGTGCTGCATTCCAACATCTAGCCGACCGTACAGGCTTGATATACTCCCAAACGGTTGGCATGATCGACCAATTTATTCACCAGGGCTGCATTGATGCCCCAAACCGATTGCATTATGACGACACAAATGTCGCTTTTTAGTGACATGCCGTCCTTAAAGGGTTAATCCACATTTTGCATGCACCCCGCACCCTGCATACTATAGACCCATGCACCAAGAAAAGGTGACTTTTTCTTAATGAAGTTGTTTTTACGTTGGTTTTAGTAGAATCCTAATAACATTGTCTGTAATGGCTGTGTGTGCAAACATCTCATATCAGAGGATTCCCAGGACGATTATCTTTCTAGTAGTATATATCATAATGCAGTATTTTGTGGTTATATTTATGTACTTGTCGGTCACACTTCAGAAATGTTCAAAAACTTTACGAACAACTTTTCTGAAAAGTCACATTTCTTGCTGCATTGGTCTATAGTACATCCACACTAGTGAACCTGGGCACTGGTTCTACTCCACTTACAATAAGTAACATATACTATGGGGACAGGGTGTTTGTTATATCAACAGACAAAGGAAGCCCAGATATAATCTCTAAGACGCATAGCCACTCACATTACGCATGAGAGAGCAAATTCTACTATACATATACTACCTTGGGAGCAGATGTAGGGTAGATTCACCTGGAGTCGGACACATACCCTGAGACGGACACTTGAATATGTGGTTATATTCATGCATGTTAAGCTCTGTATTTGTGAATAATGGTTAAAGAACAACAGGGAAATCGGGAGCGTACCCAAGAATGCATTTCGTCTGCTCACTCTCCACCCTAATCTCTGTGTTCAACTGTAGAAAACAAGAGACCAAACATCTGCTAGGAGAATGATTTTTTACAACACTACAGAGCCTAGTTGCGATAGGCTGAGGCATTCCCACAGTGCAGTGTACTAGTCAGACGAACGCTGTCTGCACGAATTTCCTGCGCCACTATCGCCGGCAGCGGAGCTGCTGGTACAGTTAAAATATTCTTATTTCCAAAAGGCACATACTAGAAGGCGTAGTGTACATGACTAACTCTAACTGTCACTGTAGGTTACTTTCAGTCTCAGGGTATGTGTACGACTCATAGTAAATCTACCCCAGAGGTCTGCTACGGTATTACAATAATTAGCCAAGATAATCCCCCCTACCTTTACAATATCAAAGTAAGGCTTATGGCTGTAATGTCCTTTACTTTATTAGTCTGGTTCTTTGTACACTTGCATGCTCAGTCTGAGGATTAGAGTTTAGATTATACTTGGGGGGGGGGACTCAATTTTATATTGAGACGGGTGTGTGGCTCGACCTCTGACAACCCTTACCAGAGGCGTAGGAAGCAAATCTTCATTGGGGGGGCCCAGGGGGAATTGTATAAAAAAGAAGTATTTGAGCCCCCTTTTGTTATGATTGGGTGCCAGGCCCCAATGTTCCCACTTTTCCCTATGTGGGAAAGGTACGTTTTGGAAAGTTTGTGTATTACATCATAAGGTCTTGGTAAATTTTGGGGGGGCCCAAACATATTCAGCCCCCCACCCTCCTCTGTGATTGGGGGGGGGGAGCCAGGCCCCCCTGCCCCCCCCCTTTTCCTACGCCACTGCTTACCTTTGATGAGAGAGATTTTTGTGAAAATTGCCTAGGTTGTGCCTAGAGAAATAACCCTTGCTCAGAGGAATTTTAGTCAACATTTTGAAGAATATTGACAGAAAATCCGATAGATGACCCTTGTTCAGAAGGGTTTTGTTGAATTCACAGAAAGGTGACACTTGGTGAGAGGGATTTTGGTAAAATGTGGCCCTTGGTGAGAACAACAACTCACCAGGGGTCAATTTTCAGAGATTCAACAAAATCTCCCCACATTATGGAGTTTTCACAACAAGGATCACTTTTGACCAAAATTCCTCTCATCAAGGCAAATGCTTGGGAAAGATTGCTAAAACCTAGGCCCTTTTGTCCAAAATCCCCCTCAGCAAGGGTAACTTTTGACCAAAATACCCCTCAGCAACTAAGGGTAAGGGTTCCCAAAGGGCCAGCCGCACACCTGTGTCAAAAGAATTTTGAGTGCCCCCCCCCCCCGGGAGATTATGGTGGTCAGCCTATACCTTATTGTGTAGGTAGATAAGCTCATGTTCAGCCCACACTGCCTGATACAATACCGTATTTCCTTCTGTATAATAAGCCCGGGCTTATACACGTATTAAGTGATAAATTGACCAGGCGTATACACGGGGCAGGCTTATACTTATATACATGAAGAAATACCTTTTCATAATTTCCAGAATGATCTATTATTCTAACACATGGATTTCGATATTTCCAATTTGATTAAGCAATTTAAGTTTTAATTTTATTTTGAAATGATTGTAGAAATAGATCAGATAAAAAGGGATTATACAGCCGAAAGAATTATGTTAATACTCCAAGTGAGTTAAATATGATTTTTATTGAAGACATATTGCAGCCTCCAGGCTTTATATTCGGGGCAGGCCCGGGGGGGCAGGCTTATACAACACTAAGCCATCAGCTTTTCCCCAGGCTTATGCATGGGGCCTGGCTTATACATGGGGCCTGGCTTATACACGGAGCCTGGCTTATACACGGAGCCTGGCTTATACACGGAGCCCAGGTTATACATAGGGCCCGGCTTATGCATGGGGGCTGGCTTATACATGGGGCCTGGCTTATACACGGAGCCTGGCTTATACACGGAGCCTGGCTTATACACAGAGCCTGGCTTATACACGGGGCCCGGCTCATGCATGGGGCCTAGCTTATACATGGGGAAATACGGTCTATACTGTTTGAGTGAGTGGAGCTGATTAGGGAATACATGTATAGTCATTCATTGATAAAATGGGAGGGGGTGGAGGGGGCGTAAAAAACTTCCACCCCTTCTGAGATGGGGAGGGGGTGCATAAAGCCATAGGCCATAGCCACCAACACATATAACTTTACAATGTTAAACTCCCTATGAATACTGTGCAGTCACCCCCTATAGTTTTGCTTGGAAACCAAACCATCCACCATTACAGATGGGCTACCTCTTCAGTGTGCCAACAGTGGTGGTGGTAATTTTGGCTAATAAGTCGTTTGAATATGGCACTACATTCCGGTCCTATTCCCTGTTGGGTAATTGTTTAAGTACAAGAGCTAAACCACCAATTTAAAAATAGGTGGTGGATGGGGAAGTCGAGTGAATCTGATATCAGGCCACCGTACACAGAGCACATTTCGGCCGTATACGACTAAACTTGTCATACATTTTCTGTGTAAATTGCTCATATAATGGCTGTATACGACCAATTTATGCTCACTGGACGGTGACCATGAAACAGCGCTATTTAATAGTGGTTCTATCCATTATGAAGGTATACCTATAACTGTATAAGCCTGTACAGGTGCGGGCTGTAGACAACAATGCTGCTGTGGCTGCTATGGCAAGCGATATGTTCACCCCGATATCAGAGTTTCTAACTTTGGTATCACAGTTGCTAACTCTGATATCGCAGTTTTTAACTCTGATATCAGAGTTTCTGACTGTGATATCAGAGTTTATTAATCCGATATCTAAACCTTAAAGTCTGATATCGAAGTTTAAAACGCAGATACATGTATTAAAGTTCTATACTCAGATATCGAAGTTTTAAACTCTGATATCAGAGTTGAAACTTTGATATCGAGGTTCAACAAATGGCTTGCCACAGTATGCATTAATGTATCGTTAGCGTTATACATGTACAAGCACCAGTCTATATGTGAATGCAGGATATTACACCTGGAATGAGTTGCTTAGCTGGCTGCAAATAAGGCCAAAAATAATTGTGTTCAGGTATCCCTAGCGACCTTCTTCTTGAGCCTACCAAATTTTTATTTTTATTTATTTTTTAGTAGGAAATTTTGTGGGTTTTTTTTTCTACCAAAACTGACTCTTTTTTTTACTGAAATTATACAAAAATGGGAGGAATTTTGTCACAAAATCCTTAAAAAATATGGTTTAGAAAAATCGACATACCTACCCCATTTTTTGGGCCATGTTACCTGAGCACAACTATTTCTTTTTGGCCTAGGGTATATATAGATGGTATTGTTACTAAGAAATATGCACAGTTACACTGCTTTAAAAACAGGTAAATAGCACACTAGGAGTATATCTATCGTTTTATTGATTATGGAATACAGAAGTATCGTACAGAAAATCATAAAAAAATATATATACAGAATATCACATTATGTGTACTCAACAGTGTACATTTGCACGTGTATGATATACGCTAGTACATTGTATAGGGCAGAGGCTTGCGTTGAGACAAAATTGGCCCTTGGCTATTTAAGTACAAATGTACTTTAATATCATCAGATAAACGTGTATGTATCGATCCATATATGTTGCTACCAAATTACAACAGTGGGTTTCTAGGATATATAGATATTTTCTAACTGGCAAGCTCTTATTGAATTCACGAATGGCAAAAAAAAAGAAGTTAAATCATTATGCTAAGTCAACACACTATTCTGCCATTAACGAAATGACTAATACCACATCGATTTCCACTTTGGCTTTTTCAGAAAAAAAAGAGCTAGTGTGACCATTCATCGTAGCCTCCATGCTGTCAATACTACGTACCCCAGAACCATAGGAACCGACCCGTGGATGGGTTAGAGGGAGCAACTCTGACACTGTGAGCTGTGTTATTACAACAAACCGGGGGTTCATTGCATTAGATACTGGTGTACAACATTGCTATCCTATAGCCCATCTCCATGCTATAACACAAAAGTACAACATGGGTTGTTCTCTGTGATATTACTGAGCAACTCCCACATACTGGACAGGATATAAAGGAGGTGCTCACCTGGACTTATGGCAGACATGTGACACATAACTGTCCCATATTTGGTGAACAACGGTGTCTATACGACTATAACACAAGTACCTGGACGCGGAAAGGTAGGCAATCGTGTTTCTGTATTTTAGCTATGGCCAAATAAAAAAAAGGTTTGTTTCAGGTAACATGGGAAGAAACTCTAGGGTCGATAGGTCGGTTTGTTTTTTTTAAACTTTTTTTTTGTTTTTTTAAACTTCCCCTCTAAAATTGACCCAAAAAAGTGTAAAAACGGGATGATTTTTTCAAAAATTTTGTAAACCCAAAATTTACCCACAAAAAAGTGTAAAAAAAATATAAAAAAATTCAAAATTGCATAAAGAAACGTAGGGTCGGCCCTGTTTAGATAGGGTCGGTGGGGTGACCTGAAACAAACCTCTTTTTTTGGCCTATACTGTACATAAATACGCTCTGCTTTATCTGCTTTATTTTAAACCACCATATCAATGTCCTGTCTAATATAATAATTTACAATTGCTTGCATGCACTTTATATGAAGTCTAAATACAGCTGAGTCATCTGATTCCAATTTAAGGACTGCATTTTTTTTTGTGCCATGTCCATTGTCGTCATAGTACATGGATGCAGCCCTGGTTAAAGTCTACTTGCCAGGGCTGCATTCATGCATCATGCCCTCTCGCTGGGAGTGTATCAAAGCAATACTGTTGGTATAATGTATTCATGCATCATGACGACAGTTAAAGGGTGTTGAGGACGACATAATGCATTAATGCTTTATGCCCTTAGCCGTCATGATGCATGAATGCAGCCCTGGTAAGTAACTCACCAGTGCTGCATTCAAGCATCATGACGACCCTACAGGGCTCAGACACTCCCGAAGGGTCAGCATGATGCACTAATGTACATGGGCGAGTTACTCACCAGAGTTGCATTGGTGCATCATCACGACAAATGTCATCTTTTAGTGAAATGCCGTCCTTAAAGAGTTAAGGACTGCATTTTTTTGTGCCATGTGCATTGTCGTCATAGTACATGGATGCAGCCCTAGTGTAAGTCTACTTACCAGGGCTGCATTCATGCATCATGCCCTCTCGCTGGGAGTGTATCAAAGCAATACTGTTGGTATAATGTATTCATGCATCATGACGACAGTTAAAGGGTGTTGAGGACGACATAATCAATAATGCTTCATGCCCTTGGTCGTCATGATGTATGAATGCAGCCCTGGCGAGTAAATCACCAGAGCTGCATTCAAGCATCATGCTGATCCGGCCGGCATGATGCACAAATGCAGGACAGGCGAGTTACTCCCCAGGGCTGCATTCATGCATCATGGCGTCTATGGATGTAGGCTGTTGTGCATAACAGCAGCATCCGGCACTTAAAATGATTAATTAATATAATAGAAATTTAAATTTAAATAATCATAACTTATTATTACCAACAGATTACGAGACCACCGCCATGTTCGGGTGGAAGGCCCAGGCGGACATGGAGCTTCTTCCTGACCAAGAATTTGCTAAAATCTAGAAAAATATGAATGTACATATTTCTCGATCCTAAATATTGGGGGGTGGGGGGGGGGGGGGTGCTAGGGCCGGCCTTATTTTGAATCTAGGATAGGATTGCCTGAAACAGATCCTTTTAGAAATCTTTTTGTATGAGAACATTGCAGACTAGAGTCATGTTCGGGTGGAAGGCGCAGGCGGACATCACGGGGGCCGAGCCGCACTTCTCGGTGCGTTACGCGGGAAGCACCGAGACCTTCACGGCCACGGGACCCGGATGTACGGCGGTCCCCGTGCAGCGCGTCTGGGACAACGCGCCTGAGGAACGCCACATGAGGCGGTGTGAGCTGCTGGTGTCACCTGCCGGAATCATGTTACTAGACACTGACAGACCTACAGAAGGTAGGTATATCTATAGTATATACATGTAGTATAGTAACATGTAGCATACATGTATAGTGTAGTACAGAGCGGCACATGAGGCGGTGTGAACTGCTCGTGTCAGCTGGGGGGCTGGTGCTGCTAGACACTGACAGACCTACAGAAGGTAGGTAATAATATACAGTGGCGGCGGAACAGGGGGGGGGGGGGGGGCAGGGGGCTAAGGCCCCCCCAACTTTAAAGATATGGGGGGGGGGGCAAAATACCGTAAATTCCCGCGTATAACCCGCGGGTTATACGCGAACCAAACCCCCAGTGCGGGTTATACAATATTCTCAAAGTCTAGGTGCGGGTAATACGAGGGATTTTATTAGTATAATACAGTACTAAAACGGCAATTTTCAGACCCCAGATGCGGGTTATATGATTCTCCCAAAGTCGGGGTGCTGGTTATACGCGAGGTTCGGGTTATACGCGGGAATTTACGGTATGTTTTGGCCCCCCCCCCAACTTTTTGGGAAACAACTCAGAAACCCCTAGAAAACACTGGTCTCAAGATGAAATTCCTAAAATTTTCTCAAATGACAAGCTCAAACTCCATCAGAACATATCGATTTAAGTGTAAATTCTCAAAAATTTCTACAGATGTAACAAACCACTCCGAGTGTGCCAATTTTAAAGGGAAATTCCAAAATTTTCCGGGGGACTGCGGCCCAAGACCCCTATTGTGACTTTCTCCAACCAACACCCATTAGGTTTTTGGACCTGGCCCCCCCCAGCTTTATCCACCTTCCGCCGCCCCTGATATAGTATACATGTATAGTAGCTATATTGTACACATATAGTGTAGTATTGTGTAGTACAGAGCGTCACATGAGGCGGGTGCTGCTAGGCACTGACAGACCTACAGATGGGGGTAAGTATAGATGTGTGATTATATATAGATGTGTTATAGCGTACTATACATGTCTGTTAAAAATTTCGCCCTTCCGCGCGAAATCTCACCACCCCCCCCCCCCCCGTAATTAACAAATGAACACTCCATAAACTATACATATTGGGCCCAAGTGCCCCTTCTACGCTCTAACCTATTGTCAACTTTTTCACACTTTTTTTTATGAATAGTTCAATAAATGAGTGTTTCTTCTCTCCTCTAAGTAGTTAACTTTTGCAGTTTGATGAACTTGGGCTGTTTGATGTGTGAGGTGGCAATTTAACCCCTTCCACGCGGTAAGCCAATATATTGCATAAAATTGCATTGAGTTACAGAAAATCCAGTGGTGAAGGGGTTTTAAGGCAAATTTTGAGGGCTCTATTCTACAATCTTTGCAATTTGGAAGTTAAGGTGGGTGCGGTACTATAGTATTAGGTATCCCAATAGGCAGCCGCTGGCCCAGTTCATGCGTGTAAACCGTCTAAAACATCTATTTTTAGAAAGGCTCTCTCATCCAGACTATTTGAAGTATCGTCTATCTGAAATATGCTGATGAAAGATCTGATCCATATGCATCACCCAATGTATCATTATACCTGTATCATGAAGCTAAATACCCCTACCAATGCTGTGAAGTTCACTAAAAATCAGAAAATAGCACCATCTGCCAGTGAGTAGCCATGCAGCTCTGGGGGACATGAGGTCTATATACTAATTTCGCTCCCACGCCATTAAAGATACAGTTCCAGGAGTTTTACCATTGTGAGCAGGACACTCTAGGCGTCATTTTGAGGTATAACAAGTGGGGGTAGCTCTATTGGAAGTATTTTTTTAATCAAAAATTAAGAATTTTTGGGCAATTTTTGACACTTTTTCTAAATCTTATATATACATATTTGGGGTCATTTGAAAGGTATTTCTCTCCTCTATCAGATGCACTAACAACCTAGTTGGTATGCCTAATGGCGTAAGAGCGAAAGTGGAATAAAGGTCCCAACCCCTTGCAGCCCTGTAATAGATACTGCTTTCACTCCCACACCATTAGAGATATGGTCCCAGGAGTTTTTCACTGACAGCAGAACAATTTAGGCTTCATTTTGAGTTATTACACCTGGCAGTAAACCTATTATTAGTATTTTTTAATAAAAAAATAAGAATTTTTGGGCAATTTCTGGCATTTTTTCACAATTTTTGGAAACGTTAGATACAACAATTTCAGGTCATTTGAAGGGTATTTCTTTGCTCTATCAGATGCACTAATTACTTAGTTATTATGATAAACAGTGTGAGAGCAAGAGTAGAATATGTCGTCTAACACCCTGCACCAGAGTCTACGTCTGGAGGCCTGTTTTCTCATATATTGGTTGTAAAGATTAAATAACATGCTATATCTATACATATAATATATATTCACCTCTAAGGATTCTCATACCGTAAATTCTCGCGTAGAAGCCGCGGCTTGTACGCGAGTCAGACTCAGCTTTCTTTTGATACCAAACATGCCTATATAGGGTGCGGCTTATACGAGAGTTTTTATTAGTATACTACAGTACCAAAATCGCAATATTCAGACCCCCTCTGCGACTTATATAATTTGTCAAAGTTAGGGGTGCGGCTTATACGCGAGTTAGGCTTATACGCGAGAATTTACGGTACATGTGATTCCATACAAATACATCAATTGCAAACCCATTTGTTTGCAATATAGAAAATCACAATATCAGAATTTATGTAATTATGTAATTGGCCTAGAAATTACATAATTGTATTGTCATGTTATAGGAAAAGTATAAATGAGTTGATATTAAAAATTGGATTCAGAGGTCAAGAAAAAATGTTGTCCGAAGAAGCTATAAAGTAGCGTTATATCAGTGGTATTTTCTGCATTCTCAAGGAATTCATGATTTTCATCGGATTTATCAGTATTATGTAACACTATTAGTGGGTAAAAATTGCTTGGAACTGATGTATACCATGTTCACCTATGCCCATAAAATAATCCAACTTGATATATGAAATAACAGGTGTGTGGTGTTGATGTGTAGTCTAAACATTTTCACTGTTCAGGGACATTGGGAAAATAACTGTTTTTATCAGTTTTAAATGAAAATTGTGAAGTCATCCTTGGTTATCTTGAACAGGAAAAAAATGAGCACAGTCTCCATTACCTAAAGAAAGGATTCCGACAGAACCAAGGGGATATCTGACATATTGGAGAAATCAGACAGCACCAAACTTGCAATATTTTGTGCATCTCTGTGCAAAATCTACATGTACTATGTCATGATTTTGAGGGCCTGTAAAAATAAGACTTGAGATCTGACCTTATGGATGCTTCATTGAGTAAAGCATATATATACAGTGATCAGGGATCAAGCATTTTCCAGGATCTATATATTTTTTCAGGGATTCCAGAAAGCTTACGATGCGCCCACATAATCTAGTGGAAACCAAGGTCTGAAATTGGCTAAGTCCAATCATCATTATTACATTTTCAAATGGCTGTCAAATCCAAACCGCTGGACCGATTTGTATGATATTTAAACTGTGCTCATCATTCCAGATGGTCTATCCATCTAACCCATTTCCAAATGTGTAACAATATTATCTGAAAATGACCTGGGATACCTAATAGTATAATATGTCTCCATAGTCAAAATATGGTAGAACCCTCGATTTATAAATATTAATGGATTGGACAATATTCATCTACTTCCTAATATGTGCTAATTGGATAATTTTATATCCTATCTTTTGCTTCATGTCCTTAATGTGTACATCATATTTCAGTTCCCCATCCAGGGTGATACCCAAATATTTGAATATTGGAACAATTCCCAATACTTCAGCTCCTACCTTTTCCAAGGTGGGGTTAGTACCTAAGAACATGACCTTTGTTTTTTCTTATGTCAATTGTTAAGTGGTTTAAATTTGTCCAGGCTAAACGCCTGTCAAGGTCTGCTTGCAACATAGTTGCAGCAATAATAGCTGTTGGTACTACCAGGCAATGATTAGACCCAACAGTCATGAATTCATGCATTGTGACCGACAAAGGGCATTAATGACCTTTCATTCTTCTTGTAAACACCCAGGTACAGGAGTGACGCGGTTTGACATCAGGGACATCGCCTTCATCAGCGCCGACCTGCTGCAGCATGAGCGCGTCTTCTCCTGGGTTTCCCGCCAACCCGGGACGCGGCGTCTCCTCTGTCACGTGGTCGTCTGCTCCTCCAAGGAAAAGGCGCGAATCGTGGCCGTACACATGTCACGTGCCTTCCACGTGGCCTACAAGGACTGGAAGGGCAACCAGCAGAAGCAGGAGCGTCTCAAACAGAGACAGGTCGGGGACCAGCAGTTAAGGAGTGCTACTTCCGGTCCGGATATTATGATAAAAGGTGCCGGAACCGGAAGTGAGGAGAGTAAAGGAAGTGAAGATGTGAATGGTAACCTGGGAGAAGCTAAAGTGTTGAATCAGTCCTAGTCATCATGACTGCGAGCTGTCTCTTGGTTTCTACTGAAAGCACATTGAGTGGTCAGATAAAGTGGGCACTGGCTGTCACCTTTCCTCAAATTTGACAGTGAATAGCCATGACGCTCCTACTAGAGTCAACTCTCTAGTTGACTCTGGCTATTCCAGCATATACTCTTAGCCCTTATATACAACTTGACTCTTGGGCCTTCAGTGCAGAGTCAAGTGTAGTCACTCTCCTCATGTGTGAGACATGTGTGATCCTGACTGTCAGAATCATGGCAACTATGGGATTATGGGACTATTTTGGATCCAAAGCACCATCTGGAGGACAATACTTGTAGACAAAGTGGGCTTCATATCAAATAACAGTCCCTGCTGATGGCGTATTTGCTATATTTACTGACTGCCTCCTGACTCTGATGTAATTGGGGAATGTATACAGGAGGTTTAAACCTCAGTCAAATCACCTGTCTGTTTTCAAAGGCCTTACAACAGTGCTGGATCATGAACAGATTCATAGTAGGCCTACATTTACAAGACATTCACCTTCAGACTTTTGTAGAACTTGAAGGGACAGTCTCACCACTCGCACTTAACCACATAGCTACGGTGGTCGACAAGGGACAGGGAAAAAGTTGTTTTCCAAAACAATCTTCATTCCCTTAGGCCTATGGGGCGAGTTGAGCCAACAGAGAAATCCCTACTGCAAGTATTTCTTTGCCCTACTTCAAGCACCCACTGCCAAGGACCAATCAGAAGGCTCCTCTCATGTGCTGTTTGTAGTTCCGGCAGCCCAAGGATACATTGTGTTGACAGCAATATTTTTCAAGAAATTGACAGTGACAGCACGATTTTCGACATTGACAGCAAGAAAAAAAAAGTTTGTTTTTTTGGAAAACTACTTTTTTCCCCTGTCCCTTGTTGGCCACCGTACATAGCAAACTAGAACGGTACTAGAATTGTGAATGGGCTACGCTTGGTGATTATGCCACTTTAAGAAGACTGAGAGGCACATGTCTATAATTGGATTCATCTCTAGCAATGGAAACCAGGCAACATGAACACTCCCTAATCAACCCCGGGAATCAACCATGCATGTTAATGCTCCCTGCCATTACCCCTGCTACATAATGTTATTATTGGTCAGACATTTTTATTGTCCACGGACATGGACCTAGTAATATATATATATATCTATTTATCATTTCACTGAGGTGTTTTTGCAATTGGATATTCAGAACTCTGGACTCTGTTCTAAGAAGAAATAAGACAATGGGAGCAATTCAAGTTTAACACAATTTGTTCTAGCTACAGCCATACAGGTGACTGTCAGATAGGACGTGATGATTTTGATTTATCGAGGGTAAACCTCCCACCTGTGGGTTCAACTGTCTGCTGCCATTCCCCAGTAAGACAAGAAAAAGGTGTGTTTCAGGTTACATAGTATGAAAATCTAGGTAGGCTATGTCGGATTTTTAAAATTTTAGATTTAAATTTCTTTACTTTGGTCTGAAAAGTACCCAACAAATTGCCTGGCAAAGTTCAGCACTGATTCTCCGACAACGGCTCACTCAACTCATGGACTATCAAATTGACTCTGAAATAGCCCCAAAATTACTTGAAATATGAATATTTTCTCAAAATTGGATAAAGATTTCTAGGGTCAGGCCTGTTTTGCTAGGTAGGGTAGGGTAACCTGAAACACACCTCTTTTTAAATTTGGCCTGAGGCCAAGAACGGTATATGAAAAACTCCTTTCCCCTTTGAGCAGGAGTAAGGCGATCCATATCAGTGAATCTACCACCGACCATCAAATGCCGCAATTGGAATGTCGGGGAACTAGACAGATATATTATATGACCACTGTTGATTGTGAGATTGTGAATCAGCAATAACGATTATTCCATGCAGGCACAGTGATATACATGTATAGATATAAATGTGGACTGTGGCAGGTCAACAATGTGTAATTATCCATGGTTTCTGCACTGTAAAAAATAGATGTACTTTTTACAGATTCACTCTGTAAAATTTAACGCTGATTCACCATTATTTGGGATACAATGAAGCATCGTAAATGTCAGCCATTTCACAGTGGGTCCTTGTTAAATGCTAACCTGGTTTGGATTACAATGATTCAACGTAAGTAGTATAGTATGTATCGGAACGGGACTATAGTTAAGTACTGTTTATTACTCAATCGACCTGCAGCCAATCAGAGGCCTCCCTTTTGGCGGGAAATTCAAAAGCAGCCAATGAGAGGCCTCCCTTTTGGCGGGAAATTCAAATAGGTCACGTGACCGGAAGTGACCTACTTCCGGTCACGTGACCTTTGGGCGGGAAATTCAAATAGGTCACGTGACCGGAAGTGACCTACTTAAGAGGGTCACGTGACCACCATGTTGGCGGGAAATTCAAATAGGTCACGTGACGGGAAGTGACCTACTTAAGGGGGTCACGTGACTACTAGGTTGGCTTTCAAAATAAGTCACTTGAGATTTTGATGGATAAATAAATTTAAAAAAAGAAAAAAAAAGCAAGCTGAAAAAAGCTTGCTAAAAAATAATTTAAAAATGTGGCTCTTTTTTTCTAGGGGGAGAGGGGCACTCTGGGGGGCACTCTTTAAGATGCATGGGGGGGGAGGGGGGGAGGGGGGGGAGGGGCAGGGTTTTTTAAGAGTGAGACTCGCTTCTCTGCCCTCTCTAAAAGAGAGGGCAGAGAGGCGAGTCTACTTACCATGAAAGGTATCATGATCGCGTTTATGATGATGTGCATCATGATGTGACTATCTTACAACCCTATGAGAAATAAGCAAGACATGGGCGTACTTACACGGGCTATTTGTAAACTAATTTCTCTTGAATCTATTAACAGCTCACATTTTTTTTTCTTAGATGACATCTGACAGCTGCTTGCTAGGCTAAGATATTGTTAAATAAACAACTTGGAAAGCTAATTACAGTTTTCTGGCTTGAAATATAGTCTTTCAACAGACTTTTTTTCTCATCTTACACAGAGGCAAATATCAGAGACACCCAATGGCGCTTAAACTGCTCTCAGCCAAGGGTCGGGCACTGCTGGACTATAATAGACGGGTCAAGGACCGTTCTACTGTGGGTCAGGCTAGGTCGGACATTCAATAACGCGACTTTAGCAAAACTTGCTTGAAAGTCTGACCATGCGAGATCCTTATGCCCCAGTCTGTCAATGCTGTCCAGACTTTCAAGCAAGGTTGTCAAAGACCTACCTGTCATTGAATGTCCGACTTAGCCTGCCTGACCCTCAGTAGAACGGTCCTTGACTCATCTATTATAGTCCAGCAGCGCCCGACCCTTGTATGAGAGGGGTATTGACACCATTGGCTGACTCTGATAATTCGCCTGTGTGCACGAGGGGAGGAGAGGGTTTACAGCTTGCGCTTATAGAGCACTACTAGTGGAGGTTTGGATGAGGAGGCTATGACATATGATGTTTGTCTTAAAAAATAGCCATGGCGCATGTCGATGTCGCTTAATTATGCTCATATCTCATGTCGATTTTAAGAATTGCTCATGTCACCTGTCACTGTGTTTTTCAAGCTTCATGTCAAATGTCACTAGGCTTCATCTCGACTTTAGTGGTCCACACTGCTGCTGCTGCTGCTGCTGCTGTCGGTGCTGCTGCTTGTGCTGCTTGTGCTGCTCATGCAGCAGCTGCTGGCTGCTTGTGCTGCTGCTGCTGCTGCTGCTGACAGATGCTACTGCTTGTGCTACTGCTCGTGCAGCAGCTGCCAGCAGCTGCTGAAGCAGCTGTCAGCAGCTGCTGGCTGCTTGTGCTGCTGACAAGGTCATGGGGGCTGCTGCTGACGATGTCACGGATGCTGCTGACAAATGCTACGGCTTGTGCTGCTCGTGCTGCTTGTGCTGCTGAAGTCGCTGCCAGCTGCTTGTGCTGCACGTGCAGCTGCTGCTGAAGCCGCTGCTAGATGCTGCTGCTTGTGCTGCACGAGACTGAGTAGCCGCTATTCGGCGTTTCACTCCTTATGTACCCTGTCCTAGTTAATCCTCTTAAACGGCTGAAAAGGCTCTCTCAGCACAGAGACTCTACTCAATGTAAGAGATCAGTTAAGTAAGTTTTCACATGCCACCTGACTACTGCGGGAGGGTTTAGACTTAAGCAGCTTAGTGCACACACGTGTCTGTTAGAAAAGCTACCTGCACACCTGCCTTCCTTTTTCACTAGTATTTACCCCCTGCCGACTTATAAGGCACCTATACACGCCTTCTTGCTTCTAGAGCTAAGCTGACTGGCAGCTATTTTAAAAGAGAATACTCGTTACCTGTATAACGGATAAGGGGGTTATGAGATTAGCGTGTGTATACAAAAAAAAACAAAAAAAAAGCTACAGGGGGCGCGTGTCTGTCTGTGAGGTAGAGACCATGTGGTAAGCGACTCAAGTGTAAAACAACAGCACCTCCTCTTGTCGCAGTGAGTGGTGTGGACGGCGGCTGGCTAGTTGAATTTAAGCGTCAGCTTGAAAGATAAGGCCAAATAAAAAAAAAAGGTTTGTTTCAGGTCACCCGACCAACCCTAGCAAAACAGGGTCGACCCTACGTTTTTTTTTTAAGCAAGTTTGAAGAAAATTTCATATTTTTATACTTTTTGGGTCATTTTTAGAATTTCCACGGAGGATGGCTAGTACTTTCATGTTAAAAAAATAAAATAAAATAAAATAAAAATCCGACCTACCGACTCCAGTCTTTCTGCCCATGTTACCTGAAACATACCTTTTTATTTTTTTTTGGCTTAATCCGTTCACGGGCTGGCGCGTCACACCTGTCGTTAATCACCCCCTGTAGTCTTTGTATACACAGGTGACTCGGCTTTATCTCTTCACCAGCTATAATCCCATATACATGTAGCGCACGTTACACTCGTTAATTCTCTTTTCATGCTGATGGATTAGGGGTGGAAGGGTTCAGGTGAAAAGCGATTTGATTCTCTCTGGAAGAGGGTTGGAGCTCTAGGTGAAAACAAGCTTAGAACATCCAGATTAGCTGCTCTCTCGGCTATATAAAGAGCTTCATTTTTTCTAATCTCTGCCCACTTCGTCTTGTTGTACACTATCAGTCACGAGGCAGACGCTGGAAGTAGCAGATGTTTGCAGTATGGTTTACACAGAGGTTACCTGCTAATAGGATTTTGTCAGAATAGGGTGAGTTGCTATTAAAATGAACATTTAAATGGGTTGTTAATATGGTATCTGATGTTAATGAGCTAACACCTAACATTGAGGATTATGACCTCCCAGAGGGGCGTCTCGCCAAATTCTCCAGTCTTGACTATAGTCTTAACTGTGTAGTGGTTCGGAATCTCAGAAAGAGAACAAGAACGTCAGTTTCCAAGTGCGAAGTAGAAAGCGTGGTTTATTCAACGTATCCCTATTACAATTGAATCTAGTCTTAACCCGAAGGGTAAGACGAAGCAGTCCTGGTTCAATCTAGCGATTGGGGTAGGGTAATGCGGGGAGTCAGCCGGGCCTGCACTGACTGGCGACTATACGAGGAGGGGAGGTTTATATACCCCCTTTGGATGTGAAATGAACATGGTCACGTGTCGGTTGGCTCCCGCCTGAAACGTGGTGCGCAGTACCCGAGAGAGGACAGTCGCCCCCTCTGGGATACCGCCCACACTAACGCCAGGCGGGAACAACCCGAACTTAATCCTCCTCGGTCACCTGGATATAAATGATTACCGTAGTAAACCCCTACAACTGTCTAAAGACTGTGGAGCACGTTAATGGGTGGTCTCCTTACTAATTTCACTTGACCAGGCCGGCAGGGTCAACTAGGCTAGGTAATTACAACCACAAGGGCGGCTACTCAACATGCAAGTAGACCTACTACTACGAGATTGTCTTTTGACCACTCTGCCGCCGCCTGCTAGTCTGGCGATTACATGCTCTAGTATAGTTCTCCGCTCTTTTCGTCAGATGACGCCACAATAGGGTTTTTGTACATTTCCACGATACTCGCGAACATTTTAAACGCATAATGACCTATAATAAGCAACAAAGCACACTTCTAATATATTGAATATAAGAAACATGTCAACGTTGTGTATTTCTGATAGAATGAGGCAGATTCTTTGAAATATCAACTAAACTATAGTGAGATTGAAAATACTACACCATATCTAAAGCGATATAAAAGCTATATAAAGTCAGGACCTCTGACGGATCGGTAGGATCACTCAACCATTCGTCCTCGAAAGCAACACAGGGTTCCCGTCCAACAGGACTTTGAGCCTTGACGCTTTTGAGGAGGATTGATCTCATGCTGCTTAACATGTGGTGTAATTAATCAACACCGCGGCCCCTCTTTAGGGGCCACACAATAAACAAAGAATAAAAAAGGGTAGGACTTAGGTTTAAAGTGAATCTCCCAGGATTTTGGCGAGGTCGACAAAGGAGGAGATAACAGATTAAACTGCAGGAGACTATACGCAAACCTTGATACTCTCAGAGGGGGAGCTCCATATTGCGGACCTGTGGTCAAGGTAATTACAACCACAAGGGTGGCTACTCAACATGCAAGTAGACCTACTACTACGAGATTGTCTTTTGACCACTCTGCTGCCGCCTGCTGGTCTGGCCATTACATGCTCTAGTGTAGTTCTCCGCTCTTTTCGTCAGATGACGCCACAATAGGGTTTTTGTACATTTCCACGATACTCGCGAACATTTTAAACGCATAATGACCTATAATAAGCAACAAAGCACACTTCTAATATATTGAATATAAGAAACATGTCAACGCTGTGTATTTCTGATAGAATGAGGCAGATTCTTTGAAATATCAACTAAACTATAGTGAGATTGAAAATACTACACCATATCTAAAGCGATATAAAAGCTATATAAAGTCAGAACTTCTCACGGAACGGCATCTGCAACAGATCACTCAACCAGGTGTCTTGAAATGCCACACAGGGTTCCCGTCCAACAGGACTCTGAGCCTTGTCGCTTTTGAGGAAGGTTTGATCTCATGTTGCTTAACATGTGGTGTAATTAATCAACACCGCGGCCCCTCTTTAGGGGCCACACAATAAACAAAGAATAAAAAGGGTAGACCTTAGGTTTAAAGTGAATCTCCCAGGATTTTGGCGAAGTCGACAAAGGGGTAGATAACAGATTAACCTGCAAGAGACTATACGCAAACCTTGATACTCTCAGAGGGGGAGTCTCATTTTGCGGACTTGTGGTCAGATCTATCCCTTCTAGGGGGCAGGTTGCATGTCGTAAATGTCTACTACAGACATTGGGATATATTGTTAATCTTACTCTAGGGTCTCCATAATTAGACCCTGAATCCGTTGTTAAACGGGTGTGAGGGGGTGGTAACTAATACTTATGAGATGTTAGCTTAGTTCATAGTCTCCTTACCAATTTTCACTTGACCAGGCTGGCAGAGCCAACTAGTCTAGGTAATTATAGCCACAAGGGCGGCTACTCAAGATCTAAGTAGACCTACTACTACGAGATTGTCTTTTTGGTCCTTCTGCTGCTTAGTTATTACATCCTCCAGTCTAGCTCGCCACACCCTTTGAGCAGCACCACCATTGCCTCGGTAAAAGTGTAGGGTGTGTGCTTTCCACCTTCAGGTATCCATAGATTCGATCACTATCACCCCCCTTGAAATGACTTCAGCTGTTAATTAGGGCGTAAAGCCACCAACCAAGTCCCTGTCAAAAGATGTGAATAACGAAACGCGCTAGTATAGTTCTCCGCTCTTTCGTCAGATGGTGCCACAATAGGGGTTTTGTACATTCCTACGATGCTCGCGAACATTTCAACGCATAATGAGCTACATAGGCAACAAAGCGCGCTTCTAATATATTAAAATATAAAAAACAATTCAATATTGTGTATTTCTGATAGAAATGAGGCGGTTTCCTTAAATACCAACTAAACTATAGCGAGATGAAAAATACCACACCATATCTAAGGCTTTATAAAAAACTATAGAAAGTCAGAACCTCACACGGATCAGCATTCTGTTTGCAACGGATCACCCCTGACCCACTGGTCCTCGCATGCCACACACGGCTCTGCCGTGTTTGAGCTTTGAGGTATCACCCATCAAGTGATCCATGCTGCCCAACATGAAGCGTAATTATTAGCTGCTGTTGCATAGCACAGTGGCAGCATCTAACTAACTCTAAAGAGTTAGTCGGCCCCTCTTTAGGGGCCACACAATAAACAAAGAATACCCTGAATCTGGGACCTGCGGGCGAGGGCCCCAACTGTGAAGTCATTATTGGCCACATTGGTAATATCAATTAAAACTTTAGACAACACCCACCTTAAGTATCATTAACGGACAATATCAATGAACTCAGCATCCGCCTGGTTACCACATTTAGCACCAATTTTACAACTCACAGGGGCCACACTAGCCTCACCGCGCTTTTTATTGCTCTGCTGATTTCTCCAATCCAAAACATGAGGTATCTAGTCTAGCTGTGAGCTCATTGGGCTAAACAAAAAAATAATCCGTGTTCAGGTAACATGGTCCAAAAAAAAATAGGGTAGGTCTACGTCGCCTAAGGCGACGAAAGCGCGTCAAAGCGTTTACAGGGTTCGAGCCCGTGAGCTGCTCCTTGGGGCTGCAAAAAACGCTTAGACACTGAAATCCCATAGGGAAAAAATTTTGGGTTTTTGGACTTTAGGCCTTAATTTGAGGGTGATCCCGGGCTGATAGAAAAATAATTCTTGGACGAGCGGATAGCTCTGGATCTCTTTTATCTAAAACAGCGAAAAATTGATTATGGTTTCGCCGCAATTCATCCGACGGGGGGTAATCAGCCCCCCCCTCTGCCAATCAAGGCAGTGAATCTTGGCGACCGTGCGATCACTCACGGCCACCGCGACGAACCGACAGAAGAGATCGGCATCTTAGTATGATTCGTGTGACCTACTTAGAGGCTCACACGGTGGAGGTGTGTCCGGCGTTCGGCGCGCTGATTGGCTACTGGTGGGAGGCGCTGTGCCGCGTCAAGAACTTCACCTATTTGGGGCGGCTGTTAAAGGCGCACTGAGTTGAGGTGCACCTTTAAGCAAGAGCGCGATCCGGCCTAGTCTTGCGGACCTCTGTTTAGAGAGTGTAGCAAGCGGCTATGTCGCGCTCTCCAACCACAGGCTTAACAGTGGTCCGCAAGACGCGTGCACACACAGACCGAACAGACACACACAGACCCACACACCCACACACTCCTATCAGTGAGACGTCTAGCAGATTCGGGAGAGGCGACCAGGGAGGTACTCTCGGCTAGCGGCCACTAATTGCCTGTTTAGATAAGGCACAGAAACAAGGGTGATGACAGACTACGTGTTCAAGCAGCCAACATGCCCTGACACTTGATAATGGATGTGGACCGCTAAATTCGATATGGTGACATGACCATTTCTTATAATCGACAAACGACATGAGGTCTAATGACAAGTGACATGAGGCCCAAAAAATCATAGTGACAGGTGACATGAACATTTCTTAAAATCGACATGGGATATGAACATTATTAAGTGACATTGTCATGTGACATGGTCATTTTCTAAGATCGACATTCGACATGGGGACCCCCTATCCAGAGCCCCTTGATAGATGACAGCTGTTGTGTGTAAGAAAAGTGTATGCCTCACAATCAAAAGATGATAAAAGGCTTTATCCCACTCGATGTGGGTTTTGAATCAAATATCAAGGGATCAAATATCAGATCGATA
This sequence comes from Harmothoe impar, assembly GCA_947462335.1. NCBI lineage: Eukaryota > Metazoa > Annelida > Polychaeta > Phyllodocida > Polynoidae > Harmothoe > Harmothoe impar. The sequence goes on along the minus strand of OX381714.1, from coordinate 10,024,182 downwards.
TTTGACGTCGTCAAGTGATATCTGACGTTGTCAATCACTTTTACTATGTAGTCAAGGTCGTAAAAACAGAGCCCCCTGATTGGTCAACAGCATGAATGAAAGTTGCATCTCAAACTTTTAATACTCGGTATGGGGCCCCGTGGGGCTGGGACCAATATTTGCAATTTTCGGAAATACTGTCGAGAATTTCTAGATGGAAACACCTTGTCTGGGGTAATTTGACCTCTACTCTTCGATATTCAAGTAATACTCAAGCTATTCTGACTCTAAACATGAGTAAAACGGTCATTTACCAGCGTTATCGGCAGCGCCGACATCAACAACTGCTGATCTCCCTTGGTTACATGACCCAGCTCCGTTTCTAAGGCCTCATGGATCGGGGCCCTGAAGGGGGATCTGCAGAGGCCCTATATCGGGCCCTAGATATGTACATTATATTAATATCTCATAACTTAATTTACTCTAAAATCTTTTGATAGTTCATAACCTTGACCCTTATCTCCTTTTCTCGCGGGATAAAGATAGAATTTGGTTGTTGGCGTGGCCTCTCGTAGATATCTGCTCTTCTCCACGGCACCTCTCGAGCCCCCTGCGGGGCCTCTAGGGGCTGCTAGACGTCTCTCTGCTATGTAGTGTGGGATGTAAAAGAACCCTTGTCTCGGTAAAAGGGCCAATAGATTCGATCACCATCACCGCTCTTGAAATGACCATAGCTGTTAACTAAGGCGTAAAGCAACCCACACACCCACACACCCACACACCCACACATTTTTCTGTATGAGCCTTCAGACCTCAAGCTGCTCAGTGTACGGGACTAGGTTTTGTTTTAGGCCCTACGGACGCTACTCAAGGTAAAAATAAGAGAGCTGTCTCACCATGACATTGGGCTGGCTGTAGTTTTTTATGTTTCGGTACCTACAACCAAAACAGCCAGTACCCGCCCCAGGGCTTCATGTCGCACGCGGGAAAAGTATAACGGTGGCGCCAACTGTCGGAATAGCGGGTACACTACGTCAGTAGTTCTTTTGTTCTCCGCTGAGTGACTGGGCGAAATGTAGTCGGTAGCTCTATTTTCTGTGCACTGTTCTGTTCATTTTCTACACTTAACACTTAAATAGACCGCGTGTTTGTACAAGCTAACCGTTTTTATCAGTGCAAAAATTAAATAAGCATCGGATAGAACACTAAAAAATGAGAAAGTAATCCGGCGCTTAGTATAAGGCACCAGTTTTATCATGAGACACCGAAAGTCTGGTTTTTTTAAGGTGAATAAGACAGTCGACTGAGAGCTCCAAACTAACCAAAAACGTACCAGAGGGAGAACGTACCCGACAGGGCAGGGGCCTTCTACACCCCGGCTCTGATTGATGAGCAAGCGACAAGTGCTACAGAGGGCCTATTCCTCTTTTGAGGTGGGCCCGAAATTGAACAAAAGAATAAACTCAAGAAAAAGCCTTAGGCTTAAAAGAGTTGTAGATACTGATTTTAACGAAGAAGTCACATTCATTAGTTTACAAATAGCCCGTGTAAGTACGCCCATGTCTTGCTTATTTCTCATAGGGTTGTAAGATAGTCACATCATGATGCACATCATCATAAACGCGATCATGATACCTTTCATGGTAAGTAGACTCGCCTCTCTGCCCTCTCTTTTAGAGAGGGCAGAGAAGCGAGTCTCACTCTTAAAAAACCCTGCCCCTCCCCCCCCTCCCCCCCTCCCCCCCCATGCATCTTAAAGAGTGCCCCCCAGAGTGCCCCTCTCCCCCTAGAAAAAAAGAGCCACATTTTTAAATTATTTTTTAGCAAGCTTTTTTCAGCTTGCTTTTTTTTTCTTTTTTTAAATTTATTTATCCATCAAAATCTCAAGTGACTTATTTTGAAAGCCAACCTAGTAGTCACGTGACCCCCTTAAGTAGGTCACTTCCCGTCACGTGACCTATTTGAATTTCCCGCCAACATGGTGGTCACGTGACCCTCTTAAGTAGGTCACTTCCGGTCACGTGACCTATTTGAATTTCCCGCCCAAAGGTCACGTGACCGGAAGTAGGTCACTTCCGGTCACGTGACCTATTTGAATTTCCCGCCAAAAGGGAGGCCTCTCATTGGCTGCTTTTGAATTTCCCGCCAAAAGGGAGGCCTCTGATTGGCTGCAGGTCGATTGAGTAATAAACAGTACTTAACTATAGTCCCGTTCCGATACATACTATACTACTAACGTAAATTCATTTTCTAATGTCATATCCCAGAGGGAGCCACATATACTGGATCCTGCCATAGGTAGGTGGCCTGGTTTGTAAGAAGATTTTTCTGGAGAGTGTGAGCCCTTGAAGTTGAGTATGCATGTAGAAATAATGGTAATTTTCAATTAACCTATATGTTTGACAATTTAAACAATTCAATCTTGTGATAGGTTTGATAAGATACCATGATCACTTGATAATATCCAGAAGAAAGTAGCTGTATGGATCTATACACCTATTTTGTGGTAACATACTATGCATATATCCCCACCTCTGGAAACTCTGGCTTGTATCAATCCGATACAGTAAAACCTCTTGTATAGGCCATGGCTAGTATGCAAGTCAGATCGCCAGTGTGGCATATAGGATCAGGGCAAAGTCAAAGTATGGCTTATCCGTAAGTTTTTAGATGTATATTACAGAAACTAAAGTCACCATAATCAGACTCCCTATGAGGCTTATAGAAATATTCACAAAGTCTGTAATAGCACTGGCAATAACGCTGAATCTCTGTATATTTGAATACTCTGAATCTATTAATGGTGATTCTACATAAAATTAATGGTGATTCAACGTAAAATTAAGGTGATTTTACATAAAATGAACAGTGATTTTACGTAAAATTGACGGTGACCGTCACCGTCAAAATAACGGTGAAAGTTATGTCCCAAAAGTTGCCGGAGATTCCCCGTCATTTTGACAACATTTTTTTTACAGTGTGACTCCAATATTAATCACTGTCAAATTGAATGAATGCATACCGTGGTCATGTTAACAGCTGTTTTTCACCATTTCGAAAATGGACATATGCAATATATTCACAGCAAATGTACCAAACACAATGACATTAGAAACACTGTGTAATGGGTAAATGAAAATGCTGAAAATAAAGGCTGTACAAGGCGACTACTGCCATTTTATATATGATGCATTGTGTTAAATGCTTAATTAATTAGTGGTACATAGACGTAATTCGTGCAATTTCATGCATGGTATCATATTGAAGTTGAGACTACAATAGCCAAGAAGTTATATCTTCCATGGTAGACTTATGTTTGTATCATTACAATAACACATTGAACATAAAAACAAGATGTACGCTTTATACAAAGTTTAATTATGTATCCCCTACGAACCTGAACTGGTTGAATGATGTTAACTGATCCTTTGTTGAAATCGGACTTTCATGTAGATGAAGTAAGTATGCTCGAAAGTGATTTCCACACCGCAGAAGATGAATCAAATTAGCAGTGGGGAGATATTTTAGTCATTTAAAAGGGATTGTGATGGTCAGCCCACTCAGTGTTATTAAGGTGAAAGAATATAGCACATAGCATACGTGAGAATTGAATGTTCTTTGCAAGTAGCAAAATGCTGTTGGCCATCGGACCTGGCGGCTCAAAGTATATATATATATACTATATAACAGGTTATAATCAAGATTATATCGTTCAAGATCCATTATAACCACACTAAACAATACATAATAGATGTACCGCTAAGGACTGTATCATTAGTAGGTAGGTCAACCAGAGCCCGGGCTCCCGGGCCTGTATGTGTCGCAATGCTAAACACCCAATATAAAATGCCTTCTTTTGCTGTCACATAGAGATGTACCATACCAAAAGATATATCAGGTATAAAGGAAAGATGCATGTCCCTGACATTGTGTATTATTTCTAGGTTTCCTATTTATATAGAATGAGAAATTAATTGGTAAAATAAATACAATGGCAGTGCGATAAGTAGATTGGAACGTTTTTACTAGGCCATGCACTGGGTGCTACCTTCTCAGAAAAGGGGGTGAATCATGTAAATCTTCATTTGTATTTGTGGGATCTTATACAGATGGATACTCCTGATACAGCAGACTTCGTAGGTGTATTATTTTATTTTATATCACAAATATTACTGATTAAAACCATCTATAATTAGGTTACATCACTTGTTCAGGCGATTTATATAGTCAAGTACCCCCTACAACCCCCCAAAACCCCCACTACGAGATAGAATATATGTTTCTCAGTAACAATCTTTTAGTATGGTGTGAAAATACACTGGCGAAAATTGGCGACAGGGTTTCTCCTGGAGCATGCACATTACCCCTGTAAGGTCCATGTTCTCTGTGACTTTCAAAGGAAATTTAAATTTTTCACTTAGAAATTTAACTTATAAAATGGTAAGGGTATCATAGTATCTAATTCCGAAAAAAGCTGGCGAATCAAAAAAATATCCTACAATTGAGAGGATTATTCCATCAGGGCAGCTCCAGTTGCAAAGGCCCGCATTGTGAGTGCAGTGGTTACACAGCAGTACTCCAAGGAGTCCACTGAGGTAGAAACTGACAGGTGCAAGATGCCAACTTTTTTTTCTCAAAAAATCATAGAAAATAATGTAGCAGCAGCAGATCAAAAATAGTTATATATCTGGATTGCACTTGATCTCCCCGTCATTTTGAGATATCAAATGATAAAATCCAATCATTTTCTAAAATTACGTCGTCCTACCTATCATTAGGGTTGTTGTTATTGTAGTAATAATGGATCTTGAAGGATACAATCTTGGTTGTAGCCGTTTGTATAGTTTATATAGTTATGTACAGCTGGAGCCGCCAGGTCAGATGACCAGTAGCCTCTTGTGTACATGTATACTGTTAGTACTGCCACCTAGTGACTTCTCTCTGCACTAATAGACATGTCTATGGCCGTGTCTCACCACTTTGGGCCACTTTTGACCAGTGACGTCTTTGACCAGGTGCCAGCTTTGACCTCCTGACAGAAAAAGATTCATTTAGGTCAGGTGAAGATAGGGGCCGTCCATAAAGTATGTCACACCCGAGGGGGTGGGGGGGGGTCTTTTTTTTGTGTGACAAAGTGTGACATGGGGGTGGGGGGGTCTATGGACTTGTGTGACGTCACACTTTCAAAATTTTGTAAAAGATATAATAAATGCTGTATAAATTAGGGACATCTCCAAGTTAAATACATAAAGTGGTTGTAGCAGATCTGCAACTCCACCTTTCACTTCACACAAGTCAAAACCCCAGGTATGACAACAATTATAAACCTGACTGCACATTTGATAGTTAACAGGGGCGAGCTGCGGATGCCTTCTTAAGGAAGGGCCATGGATCCAGAGCTAGGAAAGAAAAACGTTGCACATACTGGAAAGGTTTTGACCAAAGTTTTGTCACAGACCATGATAGATAAACACCAAGTGGTTGCAGAGTATAAAGAAGATGTAGAAGAAATACCAATGTTATCTATAAAGTCTGAGAAATGGCAAGCAACACAGATGAGTGAAAGCCATTATTTCTTGCAGATTGTAAACTGTCCAGACAAAAATGTTGCTTGAATCCAAGGAGCTCTTATATAGACAGGGACAGGTTCTTACCGGTACCATTGGCTTCGGTCCACACAGCCAACGATGGCCTGCCAGTGAAACTAGATGGGTCAGGGAACTACCTCTCAGTATTTGTTTGCCTTGCACCCAAGATCTCCAGACATTAGCCAAAAGGTCTGCCCCAATACTTTGCATATCCTAGTTTACAGGATGTGGCATCTAAATTAATTAAGGAACGTGGATTGTACATAACATCCATTAAGTCAGTCACTTGACATCCGAAGACATCTGCCAAAGGAAGAATAAAGGAGAGAAATCAAAACAAGGTTCTTCCAGCATTACCTACAGTTTGCTTCTAGTATGTATCCGTCCAGTACGTATTACCGCTAAGCAACAATGTAAACTCATGTATGCTATCCAGAACATGAACCATGAAGATCTGGTGCCGATAGAGCATGAGATGAGTATCTGGATACCACACAAGGTAGGATCCAGGAGGAGGGGGGGCATCCCCCCCTTTTGCTTGAGATTTTAATGTAAATGGGTCCAGTGCCATCAGTACATTGCCTATATCATGCTCAGTACATTGCCTTTATTACGCCCCCTTCTTCTCAGATTCCTGGATCCAGCCCTGCTACAGGTCTTCCAACACAAGAGGTGTCACAGGATAGCAGTGGCACACTTGTTATTCCTGTGAATACTGTCAAGAATCCATAGATCGGGGATACCTCAGGCACAAAGATCTAGGGTGCCATGGCTATCAGTGTGAACATGATACTGCCAATATGAACAGTTGTAATTAAAGGGTTCTGGTCAAAAAGTCAAAAGAATCCACTAACATTTGCTCTAAAGATTTGACTGATGTCATACCGTAACACATTTTGATAACATCTAACTATATTGCCATTGGTTTAACCAAAGAACGCCATATTTCACACCCCCATGAAATAACCCATTCTCGTATTTTTTTGACCCTATGACGTCATCAAAATGGTGTTTGTTTACATTTGAACAGCATAGAAACAAGCTATTTTTGCCAATTTAGGCCTTCCCCCTCTATGATAATTTAATTTGAATCAAAAAGGTAAAAGATGAATACAAAGGAACACTCGTTTAAGTCTGCAGTTGGGTTATTTCACTTGTTGAAGGTAGGGCTGCATTTCACTCAGCCTGCGGCCTCGTGAAATATGGCCCTACCTTTAACTCATGAAATAACCGAGACTACAGACCTAGCTATATGCAGAGGGGGGGGGTGTCAGCAGATTTGTGACATACTTTTCTGGGGGGTGTTGGAAAAAGTGTGACAAAGTGTGACATGGGGGTGGGGGGGTGTTCAAAATGGCCCAAAAAAGCGTGACATACTTTATGGACGGCCCCATATATATTGCGATATAACCACCACCATTTTCTTTATTTTATCCCTTACATATCGAAGAAGAATTTTTTTTAAAAATCTTATTTTTCATGGTGGCCGGTCAAAGCTGCCACCCGGTCAAAGACGTCCACATTGGCCAGAACTCGTGAGACACAGCCCTATACTGATCACAAGTCACATTCTACGGGGCTGCGTGAGGAGATCATTACTCTGAAATGCATCCCATTATCTGAGATATATACATAACACACACTGTAGATACAAACCTGGATTTACAAATACACTTTAAAACGTCCAAAGACGTAAAGACACAAAAAGGCCAAAATGCAATTGTCTTTCTAAATCGGCAAACATTTCCATCCCTTTTCCTGATTTGCAAAGTAGGGGCGGTTAACCCGAAACACATTCACTGGGAGTCATTCTTCTGATGATTTGTTTTTCCGAATGCAATCTTGCCACAAAGTATCAACCTTTTCAGGGAAAGACTCACCCTCCTATACATAGCAGATCCCTGACCCTTGCATGTCCAATAACATCATATCTAAGTATAGGGGTATGTCAGTGAGTTTGACCCTATAGCACGGCCATTAGGGATCGGCCCTTCCCAAAGCAGCTGCCCCCCTCCCTCCCCGTCCCACCCCCTCTCCTCATCCCCAACCATAGAGCGCCTGTCTATACCATTACAGCGCACTGGGGCGAACTGAAAAAAGTACCTTGATAAATAGCATATCCTGCATAGTCTTAAGAGATATATCTCACGTAGTCTTAGGTATATCTCATGTAAATATACTGCTTAGGGCAGTAGCATTAGGGCTGTTGTTTATGCAGTTATCCGTAGTGGATCTTGAAGGATACTATATTGGTTCTAACCTTTTATTTATAAATACATATACACATGTATAGTTGGAGTCACCATCCAGAGGAAGGAAGCTGTAAATATGTGTTAAAGGTGGGTTAGGAGCTAAATTGGAGTAGATTTTTATTTTCCAGTTACACAACATAGTTGTGTTCATAATGTCCATATAAACATGTGTGTGGCCTTTTATATCATTCTGATACTTGTAAATGCATAAAATATAGAGGAAACAAGGCTAGGGGACACCTCTCTGTAATAATAGAGACGGGTCCCCTGACCTATTTTGACAAAGATTTGCCTATATTTTATATATTTATAAGGATTAAAATGATTTTAAAATCTACACACATATTATATGGACATTATGAACACAAATACGTTGTGCGACTAAAAAAAAATCGACCCCAAATTACCTCCTAACCCATCTTTAAGACTACGCGAGATATGCCTTGCAAGACCATGCGGCCAAATACACTTTTTGTCGAGGCTTCCTTTTCAGTTCGTGTCCCCTTGCTCCACAGAGTGCCTGTGCCTATCATTGCCCCCTGCATGTGGAGAGCAGGGCTCTCTGTCACACAGACTATTGGAGCTGCTCGGAGCTGCTCGGCCAAATCATTGTCATGTCAAATGGGTGTACAGTGTACCAATAGTCCATACACATGGTGGATGTGGTCCACTTTTTTTCTGTCATGACTTTAACCCCACAGAAACACAGAATAGACGAAACTGAGCAAAGAACCGTGAAACGCGCCATATTATAAGGATTATACAAAACAAAAACTTGAGAATTCAGAGGTAAGGAAGTGATCACTCTATTGAATGTGTACTTGTTAGTTGCTCTGGATATCCTAAAGGGTGAGTGCGTTCAATTCAGAGGGAATTGACCCATATAGTGTAAATGCTGTGTATAACACAAACTGGGGGCTACTGGCGGCTGGCCACGGTACGGGGTTCAGCCACACTGGGCAGTTTGGTATGGTTTTATTTGTGTCCTTATTTTGTCTAAATATGTGTTGAATATGATACAGATATAAACAAATGTGGAGGACTGGAGGGAATACTTTCTAACAAGGTGAGAGTATGCATGTTTATATTAAGAAATGTTTAGATGCATATAGCAATGGTTTCATATATAACACGTGGTATAGTATTGATATAGGTAGATGTTCTCCTTGGATATAGATATTATTGACGGGACGTACTGTGGTTATTCTCATTACATATGGTAACTGTGTTTTGGTGAAAGGGTACAGAAATATGAATATTAAAAAAATCAAAACATCATAACCAGCTGTTATAGGCATCATGAGTCTGAATTAATACCATATGTATTTGAATCATGATTTCTTTTCCTAGGACACAATTCCCAGACCGTGTTCAAGGTCAGCAAAACAAGGTCAGCCATACGTCTGCCAATACATAGATACTACAGCGATATAGGGCCAACCATTATGCTAAAGTTATATAAAAGAGTTACAATCGCTTCTATTCTTAATTCGAGTGAAATTATGAGATTAGGTCTGTGCCTACTATAGGATAATTTAGACTGTTAGACAGTTTTGTCGGCACCAGAACGTGTTTTTCAGCGCCATAGTAGTCTGATATATCCTACACTGATATTCCTAGGCTCCCTATACGCCCAACCTCTCAGTCACTAGTGCCTAACCTAGTTAGTCATTTTTTGGCTCCCTATATGACTAACCTACATTAATTATTATTGTCAGGTTGGTCACTACTGACCAACGCACCTTAGTCTTTTTAGTTCCAGGGGGAGCCACTGAGTGGTCATCACAGGTGTCTCCAACTAGTGGTATACAAATACAACACACCAATGGTGGACCTAGGTTAGCCACTACTGACTAACCCCTTGGTCATTTTTGAATATAACTTTGCCATTGTGACTAACACTCAAATGACCAACCTAGGTTAGTCTGTACTTTCGACCTATGGATTTTCAGTGTAGTGGGCACAGGCCTATTGAGACAGCCTTGGGTATTACCGTACACTGTCAGAAGTAACTGTATCTGCACAGCGAGTTATTCTGTAGAACTACAATATGAAAGGGGGTATTTTTAGTTTTGAAACCAAAAATACCTCCGGATATACTGTAGCTCTACAGTATAACTTGCTGTGCAGCTACAGTTACTTCTGACAGTGTATATTTGTTAATATTGCAATTTTGGTTTAAAAAAACAACAGCACATTGTTCAATTAATAGATTAGCATAGTTGATTTGGTGTTGATGTGGATACAAGATGTACATTAATCCGATAGAATTATAATTATAAGTGTAATGCACGCCCCTGTATGTGTATAATTGTGAGAGTGGTTCTGTAGGGTGAGGATAAATTTCCCGTAGCGTCTTCGTTAGGCCAGACATGATTAAAGGTGTGTTTCAGGTTACATGGTCTGAAGATTTAGGATAGGTTTCTAAAACTTTGGTGTTGAAATACCTTCAAAATAGCCTAAAACGTTTTTTGTTTTTTTTTCTACATTGGATAAATATTTCTAAGGTCAGTCTAGGTTTTCTAGGTTTCCTATGTAGGGTCGGGTAACCTGAAACACACTTTTTATTAATTTGGCCTTATCCCACTCAACAAAAAACGTTATTTAACATTTGCAAACGTTTTAAAATGGTTTTCAGGAGAATGTTTCTTTAAAAACGTTGTATAAACGTTTCTACATGGTTCATGATACAAACGTTGAGCACTATCTATCTATCTATCTAACATTATTTAACCTTTCTAGATGGTTTAGAGGAGAACGTTTCTTTCCATGACGTTATATGATGTTTCTACAGGGTTTACATTAAAACGTTGCTATTTAAAACATTATTGAACATTTCTATATGGTTTAGAGCAAAACGTTTGTAGCCAACACATTATTGAATGTTTCCACATGGTTTGGATGAAAAAAACGTTTGTATTAAAACGTTATCTTGATGTAAATTAATGTTTCTCTTAAAGCTAGTATCTGCAACCAGGAAGCAGCACTATCCATTTGATGGTATCGTGCTGGTGCTTCACCACATTATCTCATATAAAATGTACCACAATGATAATTTTCACAGCTTATCTTAATCAGTATATTTGCAATATTTCATATCAAATCAATTTCTATAGACTAGCAGCAAGGTGAACGGTATATATACAGTCCAGGATCGGAATATAGATGTAAACACCCATTTAATGGATATTTAAGAAATATATAGTCACCCCAGTTCAAATTAACATTTGTAATACCTACATATATCAAGGGTTTCTTTGTGTAGCCATACTGAAGGTAGGAAAGAGCTACGAATCATGTATGTATGGTTAGGAAAGACCAGTGGATAGGTGCTTTACTAATACACCCCCCGAACAGTCTATCAAACAAAATGGAATAATGTGAAATGAATAAAACCAAAAATATATGATGCTGCTATGCTCATTTTTCAGCTGGGTTTAGTGCCCTTTGCCCAAAAGATATTACTTTTTTGTGACCCTTAAAAAATGTTATTTTGATCTCTGAAAAACGTTATTTAACATGGGAATAAGATTGCACTTCCAAATGTTTGTACAAAACGTTTATTTACGTTATTTGGAGTCAACGTTTTTACGTAAAGCAAACGTTAAAAACAAACGTTTTGCAAACCTTCAGTGAACGTTTTTTCTAGGGTCAAATAACGTCTTTTTGTTGAGTGGGATGTGAGATTGAACCAGTAACCAGTCTAGGCCCAAACTGATAATAGTAGAGTCAGGGTCAACTCATATAAAAAACGTGTTTTACTAACTTGGCTTCAGGAGTTGATCAAATCCTGTACACCAATTCCTGTGCACAGCCTGACAGGACATAACAATCTAAATATATCCACTCCACCAGTCCCATTTGGAGCCCTTGTGGTCTCAAATAGGGAATTCCCCGAGGTCAGTCCGTGCATCCTTACTGAAAGAAAACTCCGCACAGAATACCAGATGAGTTCTGGGTGGTCAAAATAATTAGGGGATTTTCTAAAATTCTGTTAAAAATCACAGGTGCCCCTATATAAATTCTAAACCATATGACATGCAATAAAACATGGTTCTTGGAGGTAAAGGCCTTTGGTTTGGGGTCTATCTGAGTTGGGTCTAAAATGAATTTATTCACTGCAGAACTGGCCGGTCATGGAGGTTTGTAGACATTTGGGAGTGGCATTTCAGATTTTCGTGAACAAAGTCTCCTTATACTTTAATAGATTATGTATGAAGGTTCATTGTAGTGACCTATGATAGACTTTTCCTTCAATACCTCCTTATAATACAATTTATTGCATGTCATGCTATATTAAAGTATAGTGGGGGAGTAATTCCCTGTCTGAGACCTTGTGGTAGAAAAGCTACTGGTTGAGCAAGTCTGGTAGCCACCTAGTGGGTTACATATGTAGCAGCTGTAAATATAGGAGACAGCGTTCTAGTGCTAGGGGGAGACACCAGATGGAGTGGCCAATACATTGTTCATGACAATTCATATTAAAAAAGTTTTTATTAATCTTCCATTTGCAGCAACATGGATCAGTGGCTTCAGATATTTTCGTTGATTGCGCTACTGTGCATTGCCATTATGAACTTGTACTCCAGCCACTCTGGTAAGTCACCTATCTATCAATAGAGTGCATGATATCTGCATGTGCATCATAGGAGTCAGTCCGCAACATCAATGTTACCCAATTTACAAAATTTACAAATTCAATATTTATTCGCAATTTTATATATATATATATATATATATATATATATATATATATATATATATATATATATATATATATATATATATATATATATATGGTTTGAGTAGAAGTAATTGTCAGCCATTATTTCTTATCTTTCTTACCTGCCAACACTAGTGCCTATAGTCTCAGAAGAAAGTAGTTGTATGGACATTTGTTTATAAATACACCAACATTTATCCACCATTCTGCAAATCATACCCAGTAACTTAGCTCAAAGGGATTGTTGGCTGTGGGTATTGGCTATAAGTCCAAACGGAAAACTGTATTATTTGTCCAAATAGTTAAGTCAGGCAAGGCAAGTCAAGTTTGAAAATATGAAAACTTCTTTAAAATTGCAAAAAAAAAACGTTGGGTCGGCCTGAAGGCCACTGACAAGAAAAAAGGTTTCTCATCACGGCGCACATCATAAAAATCGTGATGTGGTCAAAACGGGACACATATTGGCATATTTGGTATCAAAGTAAAGCTTATATTGTCCGTACTGCAATTAGCTAGGAACATCATACATTTAGACAATTTCAATTGATTACCAGCAGCTCTGCTGCTGGCGATCGGGGTGCGGGAAAATTGGTGGCGTTCGTCTGACCTAGTAGACTGCACTGTGGGAATGCCTCAGCATGGGTCGGTAGCGTCGTGAAAATTCATTCTCCTAGCAGAGTTAGGTCTCTTGTTTCCTACACTTTAACGCAGAGAGTAGGGTGGAGAGTGAGCAGACGAAATGCATTCTTGGGTAGGCTCCCGCTTTCCCTGTTGTTGTTTAAACAAACTCTTAACTATTAAAATGTGATATTTGTTCGCTATAAAAAGTGCTCTTGTCATATTTCTCATTGCATGGTGATGAGAAACCATCTCGTTTTTTTTGAATGGCCTAACAATTATTTTAAAAAAAAATCAAATTTGGCATAGGCTTATTGTCTTTCTCTGTTTTCACCTCTCCCTCACCTGCTTCCCCACTCACCCTAATGCTTAACAATATTTACCAACTTACGCTAATACTAGTCAATACTTAATAACCTAGCCTAATATGCTCAAATTCATGCTAATGCCTCGAAATTTGTGCTAACTTTGGCTATTTTTTGCATTTGTTTACAACACATTTGTAGTAGGAGGGAAATTTTACATAAAAACTTATGCTAATTAGCGTAAATAAATAGCGTTTTTTTTCTGTAACCTGTAAAAAAGTTGTCCTGTAACACTTTTTTATGCAATTAAAGCTTGACCGTCATGGTTGAAGTGAGGCCAAAAGCACTTTTGGATATAGTTCCGTTTTCATTCACAAGAGGGCTCTTAAGGGCTGGGAGCTCAGCTCTTACAAGCACAAGATAAGGTGAATATGTTGTAGCTGGACAATGCTCATTCTCCCCTGTCCAAACACTGCTGCCCTTTGGTGGAGCTGTTATTTTAGTCTATGTATGGAAAATGCTAAACTTATTCCCTGACGGCCCAGCTTTAAATTATCCCTGTTTTTCTGTAACACACCCCAGGAGTGCGGTGCTGGTGCCCTGCTACATTCACAGCCTCCCACGTGCACTACACGGACGCATATTGCTCCGACCTGCAGACCCCGCGGTACCTACCCCTCCCGGAGAAGAAGGACAGTGCTAACCCCGTACCCCGGCTACAGCTACTCCCTTACAACCTCAGCAAGGACAAAACACTGCTCAAGTGTGTGGGGCTGGAGGCATTGCTGGCCTTCACACTCTACTCTATTATACAGGTGCTCAAGGCCTGTGTGTCGGTGAGTACATTAATGGTTGTTTTAACATACCTAAAACATATCAAAGTTATATGGGCCAATGCTTTAAACAGTCTTTGCCAAAACGTGCTGAACAGTGGCAATGTCCGTCTAAAATGGCTCTGGTCCGGCAGAATAACTGGTGTTGCTGGACCAGATGTCCTACTGGTCATGGGCTTTCAAAACCTGAAAGGATTCTTTCAGATATTCCAACTAGAACTGAAGGTACAAGTCCTCGAGTACACACTAACATTTTAAGTTAATCAAAGCCATTTTTATTTTTTATTTCCTATTATAAAACAGCATATTATTTTCTTTCGGTTTCCGGTACTGTGGAAATCTGTGCAGTCCTGAGGAATTTGCAAGTTGCAGGACCAAATGTACAGCATGGTGAAAAAGTTTTCGCAAAGACTGTTTAAAGAAAGCATATTGACATCTAGCAGATGCACTGATATGTGTAATAGATATGTCATGTATCTCTGTCTAGACAAATCATTTAAAATTGATATCAACCATATCTAGTAACCAGGGTGTTGGGCCCCAGGGGGTATTAGTTTTAAGCTGATGAATCCAGTTGTATTCCATTCTCTGTCCCAATTACTAACCTCTGTCACTGTGGGGTGAGAGTAGATGGAATCTAGAATCTGTACCTTCACATCCCTTTCCTCCTCCTGGGCATACTGGAGATTTGCCAATATGTTCTCACATCCAATGGAAAATAACTGGATCCATCACCTCAAAACTACCTCACCTACATCCCAGCAAACTGGGGTGACTCGTGGCCATCCTGAGTGAGGTCCTCACTCAATGTGCTAGATGAAATAAAACTGAGTGATGTGTCGCCATCAATCACTCAGCATCACTAGGGATGGCCACGCTGGTGATCACTCAGCATCACCAGGGATGGCCATGTTGGTGATCACTCAGCATCACCAGGGATGGCCATGTTGGTGATCACTCAGCACCACCAGGGATGGCCACGTTGGTGATCACTCAGCATCACCAGGGATGGCACATTGACCAATTAGCACTGAGGTAGGGGGGGGATATTTTATTCTTTTATTCATAACATGGACAACATCAATTAAGCTGTTCATCCAGAATCTCTTCTTCTCTTGGCAATGATGAATACTTGAAGTCCTTGTGGGAGTGTCTGTTAAATATAAGCAAACATAATGGATTATTATAGAGGAACACAGTGTACATGGCAAGGTTATAAAACTGTTTAAATGTCACTTTGAAAGTGAAATTCCCCTTTTATCATTAATCAATTATGTTATACATATATAAGAATATAACAATACAAGTAAGGTAAAGAAAGTGCCAAAAACTACCATAGAAGTTACCAATAAATGTGTCATTCAAGTCAGTGAATATACTTCCTACCTATAATTATAATGGAGCAAAGTAGAATATATTAGAGAAAAACAGAGACATAAAATAGGCAAGAACAGTTACTGTAGAATTCACAATCAGCTGATGGCTGAGATTTCACCATGACTTATATAGGACAACCCACCTCACATCTGTTCTCCTTGCCAGTCTCTGCCTGTCTGTTGTGAATGCTAGAAGTTTCCACTGAGAACAAAGAAAGGGCGGGAAATTTGAAATGGACCAATCAGAACTCAGGAAACCAGGATGTGTGTGACCGTGAGTGATCATGCGCCATCCTGAGTGAGACTCACCACGAGTGGCGCCTAGTCACTCAGTGAGTGAGAACCATGTTGGCGACTGTGAGTGATGATGTGCCATGCTGAGTGAGAGCTGCCATGCTGGTCAGACAAAGAAAGTTCCCCTTTTATCACTCAATGCAAGAATGTTTTACCATACTGTTGTAAATCCTTACTTGTTACTCATGATTATATAATACCATGATGGTCATTGGATATCATACTTTCCTATTCTTGTTAGAGCAAGGCTGATCAATGTCTACATACTATGTAAAATGTAGACAATTTCATTTCAGTGTTAAGTCCCATAGACAAAGGAAAATTGTATTTTCTGTCTTAAATCTTAATCTAAAATCATATTGTTGGCTATCAAGATGTGCACATTTTCATAATGATTATAATCATGTAAAAATCTGGTCCATATGTGCGATAATATTAATGAAATCAACATCAACTTCTATTCCACCTCTGCAAAATACAAGCAGTATACCTCCAATGCTAATATCCTGGTGATGCTGAGTGAGCTCACCACAGTTGGGAAATGAGTGAAAAGTCACGATGCTGAGTGAGACCCACCAGGAGTGGCGCATTGTCACTCAGCGTGTGATCACCACAGTGGCGAGATGAGTGATTAGTCGCCATGCTGAGTGAGACTCACCAGCAGTGGCGCATTGTCACTCAGTGTGTGATCACTCAAATAATAGTCACCATGCATCACCAGTCATGGCCAGGGATCACCCCAGTTTGCTGGGATATAGAATGAGATCTGGTTTCAGCATGGGACCATTATAGTTCTTTACTCTTTAAGGATGAATGTCGCTAAAAGACGCATAATGCACCAGTGCAGCCCTGGTGAGTAACTCTCGGGTGCTGCAATGGTGCATTATGCTGACCTCCGGGCGTGTCTGAACCCCATAGGGTCGGCATGATGCTTGAATGCAGCCCTGGAGAGTTACTTGCCAGGGCTGTATTCATCCATTATGATGACAACGGCCATGCATTATGGTATCATGCCGCCCTTGAAGACCACATCCGGAGGTTTTTAATTGGCAATTTCGCTATTGTAATCAGGTACCTAGGTATGTTAACTGACTTCCTATCTAAAGGTAACTCCTGTAGAGCTATATTCATTCATTTATTACTTGGTTTAGTTGGGGGCCAATCCATGAGACCTCATATCCTAAATATCAGTGATTGTGCTGTCCCCAGTGAGAAGCACATGAACTACAGCCCAAATACCCAATGTGATCTCATATTGGGTGACAACCAACCCAATGGGGAGGCCACCCCATATATTTTCTATAGAAACTACATGCATGTGCAAATATCACTTCAAACCTGGTATTCTTATTACAAGAGGTGAATCAACAAACTAGCACTAATTTGATGAGAAATCCCTCCTAATCCCTGTCTATAAAGGGCCCCAGAAAGTACCCTTTCCCTTGGAATCATGGTCACACATGCTAGCCAAAACTGTGGGAGTGGCCCCCCTGGGCCCCTGCAGTGGTCAGTCTGCCTGAGGCACTTACCTCCCACTGGCCTTCCCTCCCTCCCCCACCCAATCACTGAGCACTGGCCCTGATCACTCACCATACTTCAATACAGAGTGTAACAACGGGCAATCCATTGGGTAGTTAACAGTTGTTAGTTTCCCTGCAAGCAGGTGGGGGGGGGGGGGGGGTTATGTGGGTACAACTACACCCCCCCCCCCACACACACACACTCTCTCTCATACATGTACTTAGCAACGGCCTCTCACAGCAGACCATGTTCAGCAGTGCCCCCTTGTGCAAAGTGAGGAAAGCACACATTGACCAATTCAGTATTTGGAGGGATTTACTATTTTTGCTAAAAACACTACTTTATTCACATATTTATGTCACATATACTCAAGGATTATTCAAAACAGTATGTCTGCAGTGGTATATTCTGGTTTTCTCATATTATTCAAAACCTCCGGAGGTGGTCTTTAAAGGGTTAAAAGTCCAAATCCTTGGGGGTTCAGACAGGCATGGAATGGCATTTACATCCTATACCAAAATAGAAATAACTCGGAGTAACCAATGAGGGATTCTTCAGGAGCCAACAATGAGAGACGTGGGGGCAAGAAGATGAGGAAAAGCCTAGTAACTTTGTTTCTCCAAATGAAAAAGATAAATAATTGTCCCTTCAGGTAGATGTGAGCCTCCCACAAGGCTCTCACCGGGCACACAGTAAGGCCCCGCTGTACGTGCTGGCCCAGGCCACAGGCGCCATCTTGTGGACGCTGTTTGCAGCCCTCACCTACCTGGCCTATGACCAGGAGGCCGTCAATGAGGCACTCAGCCCCTTCCTCTGCCAGTTTAAAGTGAGTTTATGTTTTATCCAATAAATATGACCAAATGGCAGAAAAAGTGGTTTTGTCATGGTATCGAATCTGGTTGTTAACTAGGACCATTATGTTCTTATTCTTTGTGTTCTAGCATATCTTAAGATCTTATAGACCAGTTTATGCTAAAGTTGCTAACTTTAGAGTGCACAATTTTATTCCACCAACAGCCAATAAACTGTTACATATGATGGGACCCAGAATGCCTTGGGCTCGCAACTTGACACATATTATGATTTCTATATTATGACGTTTGTCTAATTGATCCAAGATAGAGTAGAGCCAATATGACTGATTCTTGCACATCTTCCTTTTTCCAACAATACATTAGATGTACATGTATAGGGATAAGCAGAATCTATTAAAATATCTTGTAAACTCTCCTGTGGGAACATGAGAAAATAATTCTTCAGAAAACTGCAGGCATTAAAATACATTCATAAAGATATTATAAGCAAAATACCAACTGAAAATTTAAAAAGATCAACCCAAATTAATTAGCTCCTAGTCAGACCATTATCGTCCAATTAGGAAATTTCATTGTGCCTCATCCTCCTAATACTGTTACACATTCAAGTAGGATTTAAAAGATGAAAATAATGGGGAATACTTGAAAATTTTACTTTTCCCCATTAATGTAACTTGGTCCGATTTTTTCAAGATGTCAATCCATGTTCTAAATATCATATTTGGGAGGATAGGACACAATAGTATGTCCTCTAAGAGCAATAAGAGCACAAATAGAGGGCTGTTGCCCAGGAGAAGTTTTTTAAAGTGTATTTTCAATGAGGGGATTTATAGTGTGCACTCCAAAAGTATTAAGTTGGGCCCAATCGGATATTTTGTTGACTTCAAAGCTGAATTATAGGGAATAAGAGTAAATGTACAAGGTAGCCGTAGGGAACATTCTAGTTCATTTTTAGCTAAATTTATTTTTGATTACTTATCATCAAACCATGTGACTTTAAGATGCAGTACCAGCTGCGGCTACACACCTACCTGGTACAGTGTAAGGACACAGGAGGGGGCGGTATGCTCAGCGCCGTCAACGCCAACATCGGGCTCGCCGTCATCGTGGCCTTCGCCAAGGTGGTTCACATCATTATGTGCTTCATCGTGCAGCCAAGGCTCAAGAGGGACAAGGTTTGCTAATATTTGTCTTCCATAATAAGCCCAAAATCTAGGTCAGAATCAAAAGCGAAAAAAAATAAAACTGACTCACAAACTGTGGTGCTGACTCACAAAGTGTGGCCTTGACTCATGGATCATTAAATCAGTCCAAAAATGGCTTATTAATTTTTTTTCAAAATTGGATAAAAAAAAGTCTATGCCCTGTTTGGTTAGGTAGGGTTGAAATGCTTGCACCTTTATTTTTGTCTAATTAATTTAAGTGTCACATAATTTGTTGATCTTAAATTGTCTTTCTTAGCTGAATATGAAATGATTTTAGACAGTCTACCAAAAAAAAGTGCAAATACCATTTATCTTCAAGCAGTGTATAAGTGATCATACGCTTTTATATTCTTGTGTGTTGACAATATTTCATGTAGATTTCTGAAGTAGGGTACTCCTCTCTTTTCATTCAATTCAATATTCTATATTTGAGTGGAAAAGATGTAGGACATTTTGCAGTTGTTCCTGTTATTACGATCGAGTAAAAGTTTGTCAAGGTTTGAAATATTTGCTAACACTTCGCAAGAATCAGCTCCGTCTTCATTTCCTTTATTCAATCTTTCTTTCTTTAACAGATGTGCATCAAACTGAAGGAGCACAAGCTGATCAAGGATTCCCGGGAGATGGGGTCGTGTTTTGCCATGAGTGATTTGTACTTTGCCATGCTGGTTACCGGTTCTGACGTCATGGCAGGACCGCAGCCGGGAACAAACAACAACTTACGGAAAATATGATGAAGGTACACTCTGACTGGGGGTGTTGGTGAGTCCTCATGCTTGGAGGTTATAATCCTCAATTACATGTGCTGTTGATTTAAAAGATACCACCACCTCACACCATATACACACAGGCAAATATCAGCGTCAGCCAATGTCGCCATTAGCACTCTCAGACAAGGGTCAGGCACTGCTGGACTATAATAGGTGGGTCAAGGGCCATTCTAGTGAGGGTCAGGCTAGGCTGGACCTTCATAACAGGCTGGACTTTTGCAAAGTTGCTTGAAAGTCTGGCCATGCTGGACTCTTCCAGGCTGAAAGAGACTCTCCCCAGAGTCCAGCATTGCCAGACTCTGGCATGAGGATCCAGCATAGCCAGACTCTCAATCAATTTTGGGTGAGTAGACACTCTAGTTAAAGGTCCAGCATAGCCTGACCCTCACTAGAATGGCCCTTGACCCATCTACTATAGTCAAGCAGTGCCTGACCCTTGTCTGAGAACGCTCATATTTGCCTGGGTGTAAGTAGCCCATTGAGGAGCAGCTCATATTCTGCCCTTCACATTTCCCAATCTCCCCGGCAGAGACTTCCGCTCCCCCCGGTCACTTCATATCTCTGCCCAAACCTAAGAACTCTCCAGTGGAAAAAGTCTGGAAAAGTGTACTACTTTCCTGCTCTCCTATCCGCTTCACACACTGCCTATATCTCTACTCAAAAATAGTCCCTAGGAAAATCAACAAATTCCCTCACAAAAACATAACCAATATGTCTGTAACTTTCAGAAATTCATGTTCAGACCTTCCTACAAATATTTGAATTGAATCATAGATGGGAAATTGTATATTTCAAGAAGGAGTATAAAGGTGCGCAATGGACAGAATCTGTCCATTTGCAAAGCACGGAGTAAGGTTTTGGCAGAGGGGAAGTAAAGACCGGTGTCGCACGAACTATCTGCCGCGGGAGATTGCACATTTCCATTTATGACAGACAGGTGGCAGCCCACTGATCCCCAGGACAAAAAGGGTATTTGAACTGAATTGGTGATATTAACTGACCACAGGACTAATGCTGGTGACTGTTAAAACGTTTTGGACAAAATGGCTCCCGAGCCAGCAGCAACTGACAGAAACCATAACGAGGCTACACTACTACCGTAAAACCTCGCGTATAAGCCTAACTCGCGTATAAGCCGCACCCCGACTTTAGGCCGATCCTATAAGCTGCACCAGCGATCTGGTTATGGTGACTTTAGTACTGTATTATAGGAGCAAAAACTCGCGTGTAAGCCGCACCTGGACTCTGTGCCGATCATATAAGCCGCACCAGCGATCTGATTCGCGTACTAGCCGCGGCTTATAGGCGAGGTTTTATGGTACAGTATATGATAAGAAGTCTAAACACATTACAGTAAACATAAACATTTTTGTGTGTATGAATTCTCATGGATTCGCTGAAAAGTACAATTTGGCTTGAATTTAGATTCGTGGATTCTGAAATATGTTAGTTGTATAAATATATATTGGATAAATATTCGTGCTGTAAATATCTTTCGTGGATTATAAAAATATGTTTACAGAATATATGCTGTAGACCGTGGTGAAAATGTAACTATAGCACATACTTGCATACTACAGCAGAACTATTTTTATGTATATTTGAATTGCTACCATCTTGTCATTATAAATGTGGGGTTATTGATGTCATTGTTGATTCTTCATTGTAACCATACGTAAGTCTTGAATTATCTGTGAGACTCAATGCTTAAGGAACTTCAGGCAGCCATGGAGCTGAGACTTCTGCAATACTTTACATTTCAATAGTGTATATTTCAATGCAGTTTCCTCTGATGAAGTATCCATAGTTGTTCTGTAGACACTTTAGGGAGTGGTCATAGTCTTATAACAGGTGGGGCGGGTTTGGTGGATTTTTGTGCGGGTCGAAAAAGTCTTTTGGTCCCCCTGCGAGAGGGGTCAAAATCCCCCTTCCCCAAATGGGTTAAAAAGCAGCACTTTCAGCTATAGTCTTAAAAGAAAACCATATCCTATTTTGATGATGGCTTCTAATGATAGTCTTGGTTACAATAAACAAGATTCTGAAAATATTAGTTCATGATGTGCCATTAGAAGGTAGCACAGCAGGCTTATCTGCAGCAGCCCATGACGTCACCATTGGTGTAAATACCTCCCAGCAGAGCATGTACAGCATTGGTAGTCTCCACTTGGATGACCCTTGTAGGTTTGACATTGCTTGTAGATTTCACCAAATAACCCCACTTTTTAGTGCCCTACATAATATCATGATGTTGTATATTTCACTTCTATGATTGAAACACCACAAAAGATGTTTGCTTATAGTTTCCAGGCTTGAACAATGCAGCACCCTGCGTATTTGCCCCCATTGGTGACGTCATAGGCTGCAGCAGATAAGCCTTCTGTGTTCCCTTATAATAGCCTATGCATCACTAAATGTGCCAGAATCTTTCTAATTTATACTAAGACTATCGATTGAAGTCATCATAAAAATAGGGTGGTGTTTTCTTTTAAGCTCCCCCCCCCCAATTCCACCAATCTTTTGCTGTTAAAAAGTGACTACTTCCTTATTACATGCTGTGGATAATTCTCATAAATACTGAGACAATGTGTAAAAAATTACTGACACTTCTTGATTTTTGTGTTAAATATCTTTATTACAAAAAGTTAAAATATGAAATATAAAACCATATATCTATATACAGGGACATGTACACTACCCAGAAAATAGATATCTGTCATAATCTCTAGTAACGAGGTGCAATAGTAACAAAATAATAAGTGATGTCTGTTCCCAGTGGGCACAACATTAAAGTCAACGTTGAATCAAAATTGAATCAACATTGGAAACCAGTTTTTAATGTTGATTCAATGTTCTGTGTCCACTGGCTTGTAGCAGATTCTTCTATCCACAATTTATCAGTTAACTCTTTCAGGCCAGCATAGTGCTTTACTGCAATATGCCCCTTTGTTGTCATGATGCATAAATGCAGCATCTGTGCTGCATTTATGCATCATGACAACCTTATAGAGTTACACAACACAGTGCCTGCGCCAGAGCTGAATAGGTGCCCGACGATGACATATGCGCAAGATGCCTACAGGCATCGCGCTACTTTAAAGGGGCATTCTCACCACACGCACTTAACCACATAGTAGACTAGAACAGTACTAGAATTGTGAGTGGGATTCTCTCGGTGAGAATGCCCCTTTAAGCGTATATTCCACCGAAATTTCCTCATCTGATGAAAGTCTATAGAGTTAAACTTATGGACGAATCTTAACCAACGACTGAATCTCGGCAGATTTACGTCAGTGGAATACACGCTTTAGAGTGTAAAGTAGACTACATGTCATCGGCCCAGAAAATGATTAGTCTTTATCGTGAGATGCGAACTTGGACAACTCAATATCAATGTTGCAAATCTGAAAGGGTAATTTTGCCACCAAATGTAGGTCTGCCAGTAATGAGTGATGCTTTTCCTTTACATGTTGTGCCTAGGATATGGACACGTGTGTGATTAGTCTGTATACAAATCATATTTCCCTGGTGCATACTTTATTACAATCATCGTGGTTCTATGAGTTTTATCATGATGAAATTACATCATTTTGATGCCGTGCTCTATGGTAATGTATGCATATTAACAGCAAATGATGAGGCAAAGCAAATATGACAACAGCCTAAAATAGTTTTCACAATATTTCCCACTCAGTCATCTCTCAATCAGTAATAAAACCAGCTTATTATCATGAATCTCAATGTGAAGATACAATGAACCACTTAAAATCAATATGTAGCAATATTATTTTCCTAGAACATTCTCTATAAAAATAGTCTCACTTCAAATATCTGAATACATTTACGTAAAAACATTGTAATCTTCTAAAATGTGACCTTATGCCAATAAAAGTGTATTTACATCATATTTCATGCCAAAGTGACCCGATCATAACATAAAACTCAAAATCGTCTTGTATACTTTAACAATGTGTGATACCATTCAGATCTTGTATATATTTTGCAGCAAGAGAGTCGTTGCAATGGGTACACAGTCAATAGAGCTCTGAGAGCAGGAATGAAGGCAATAAAAATGGGCACAGATATCAAAATGAACCGTTGTAATATCACAAAAACATGAGGCAATACGCGACACATAACATGGGAAATGAACCACATTTTGGGATAACCCTTTAAGAGCCGCATAACCCTTAAAGCATTTGTCATCATGGCCCATGAATGCAGCGCTAGCAAGTAACTCGCTAGTGCTGCATTCATGCACCATTAACCTTTCGCGGATGTATACACATACATCAACAGCGTAGGGTCGCCATAATGAATGTATATAGGTGCCTCTACATGGGTACCCCGATTTTTGACCGTGTCGATTTTTAGTACAAATGCACTGTGTCGTCGTGTCGATTTTTATTCCATGCATTCCTATACATTCTAATCTATTCTCCAATGTCAATTTAATTTCAATTTTACTGTGTCCGTCGATTTTTAAAAGGGCCGTGTCGCACGTGTCGGTTTTTAAAAGGGCCGTGTCGCCATGTCGCACGTGTCGAATTTTACCCATGTAGAAGCACATATAGCACTAACGAGTTACTTGCTAGGGCTGCATTCATATATCATGATAATCATGGACCATTGTATTAAAGCACTATGCGGCCTTTAAAGGGTTAGGGGTGATATCAAGTATAATGACGATGGACGGTGTTTTAGCTTTTGACTTTAGGTTTAGCTGTATAGTGCCTGGCAGTTAGGGCAGGAATCAAATATGTAAAGGTTGATGGTTATTGGTTTGCCGTTACCATACATACAACTGCGTGAAGTGTGAAATGTGCATGACCTAAAGTCAGATATCTACCGTATATTGAATTAATTGAGTGTTACAACATAATGGGTTGCCATTATGAAATGACATAAACCCTTTAAGGGCCGCACAGTGCTGCAATGCATTATGCCATTTGTCGACATGATACATGAATGCAGCCCTGGCGAGTAATCCACCAGTGCCGCATTCAACCATCACGCTGACCGTATTGGGTTGATATACCCCCGTTGAATTGGCATGATGCTTGAATGCAGTCCTGGCAAGTAGACTCACCAGGGCTGCATTCATGCATCATGACGACCTCGGACAGCACACTTATGCACGATACGACCCTTTAAGGGTTAGTTGAAACCTTTCCCGTAGAAACCTACACTCTCAGTCACTAGTACCTAACCGAGTTAGCCATTTTTTGGCCCCCTATACAACCAACCTAGGTAAGTTAATATTGTCAGGTTGGTCAGTACTGACAAACCCAACTTAGTCTTTTAATTTCTAGGGGGGAGCCACTGAGTGGTCATCACAGGTGGCACCAAGTAGTGGTTTACAAATACAACACACCAATTATGAACCTAGGTTAGCCACTACTGACTGACCCCTTATAACTTTTTCATTGTGACTAACACACCTATGACGAACCTAGGATAGTCAGTACTGACTAACCCTTTCAACCTATGGATTTTCAGTGTAGATGAACTAGGTTATCACATGTTGATTGGTCGTGAGGTCACTGCTCCTGGGTTTGATTCACACAACTGGAGATCACATGTAATGTCCACTCTCCCAGCAGAGTCCTGTTTCCGTCCAAACATCATCTCTGCCCAAAATACGTTGCCATGGCAACATACACTGTCAGAATCAACTGTAGCTGCACAGCAAGTTATACTGTAGATTTACAATATAAAAGGGGGTTGAAACCAATAATTCCTCCTTTATACTGTAAATCTTCAGTATAAATCGCTGTGCAGCTACAGTTACTTCTGACAGTGTGCCCATGAAACCCTTTTGAAGACAGGGAGAGTTTAGCTGTGGATGGTAGATTGAAGCAGCATCTAGTCGTACCCTAGGTTAGTGTGGCCCATCTCAACCTGGAGCAGAAAGGAGAACAGCATTGAAAGATACAATATCAATTAAACGCCCCAAAATCAAGTTATAAAATAGCAAATGTTACAATTTCTTTCAGTAGCGTTTTTCCTTGCGTTTGACCTCATTTTTTTATAGTATCATTATTTTCCTTTTTGTGATTTGCAGGTAGGAATAGACTGAATGTAGTGGTTGCATACAGGTTGTTGTGTTGGGATTGCAGGCTAAATCCAATCACGTTATGATGCACCCCTAACAGATCTTGATTTCTGCGAGCCGACAGTCATTTATTTATGACAATATTTTGTAGTATAAATGATGAATGAGAGTCTTCCAACGTTCCATACCTGCATGCAATCATATGGATCATGAGATCACCTAAAGTCAATAGTTTTAAAGTGAGTATGTTTGTCTGATGAGGACTCAGAAATCAATCGACTTTCTTAAAAATCGATCAGGATACTTGTTAACCAATACCATACTTGGCTTGTCAACTATTTTAATTCATTACATATAATTTAGCGCATATTTTGATGTGCTAATTACGATATAGCACCCATTGAAAATACACTTTTAAGGACCCTGGATGGACCCAATGGGACCCACTTTCTGGGCTTTGATTGCCCCTGTATAACATTTGATTGTTCCTCCTTCCCACAAAGTGCAGTGTCTCAGTGTTTGGAACACACCGAAGTAAGGTTTAATATTAGGAAGAATGACATGGCACTCCAAGTTGAACCAATGCTAGGGCGGTGATATAGATAATGGTATCACGTGATGACACATGATGCGTCAATTCGTTCTTAAAGCACCAAGAAAGAATCACCTGCTACATCTAGACTATTTCCAGGATCTGGCAATTCCAAAAGCCAGAATTGCAGGATTTTCATATTCTGGCAGGAGAGTCCAGCATTTCCAGACTCCTTCCATTGAAAGGTCAATTCAACGACATGGGCTATGTATCCTTAGAATTCAGTTTGAGCAAAAATATCCGATTAAAATGGTCTCCAATGTCCTAAATAGGCAGATTCAGTGCAGTCTGTATTAAATAGTGTTTTCATGTGCTATAAATCGCTATGTGCATAGAGGTTTAAGGTTACTTTAGGTCTTAAATACTTCTGCCCGACACCATTTTGTTATCGCTTGTTAACAAACCCCCTTCCATTGAATGGTTACTAATTTCATCGATACGATTATACTTTTTTAAAGTGCTTTAGCAGGATGGTTTAAATCAATTTGGCTACACCACGTTACAACACAGCCAAAAATTATCATCTCATTTCAAGAAATTAAGATAAATAAACTCGCCTGGCGGACAAATGACTGGTTTTAAGAAAAAGAATCTTGAAATTTTCAAGATTTTCTTAAAACCAGTCATTTGTCCGTCAGACAAGATGATTTATCTTCTTTTCTTGGAACGAGAACAATTATTTTTGGCTGGGAAGTGATTTGGGAATGAAGGGTTTAATGTTTTAGCTGTTCACCAGGGTGTCGGGAGATGCGTTTACTGCATATGCATATTTAACTATGGCAACAAACTGATAGGTTATCGTTTGGCTCCCATTTGCACCTGTGTAAATAATTGGCAAAGCGAAGGGTACATGGATATATACCTTTTGGGAATTGATATCTGACACTCGGCGGGGGGCATGTTGACTGGGGTGGGTGGGTGGGTGGGTGGGTGGGGGGGGGGGATCTTGCCACTTTCAGGGCTCAGAAATCAGAATAGTTTTATTCGACATTTTTTAAAAGCCTAGGCCAAAAAAAGTGAGGTTTGTTTCGTGTAACATGGGCAGAATTAAAAAAAAAAATTTAAAAACTTTTTTCTTTTTAACATGAAAGTACTAGCCGGCCTCTCCGAAGACCCTAAAATTGACCCAAAAAAAGGGTAAAATTACGGAAATTTCTTCAAAATTGCATAAAAAACCCATAGGGTCGGCCCTGTTTTGATAGGGTCGTCGGGTGACCTGACACAAACCTTTTTTCTTTGTCCCTAGATTGCCCCCCCCCCCCCCGCCTCTTGGATTAGATCAAAAAGAACTTTTGGTAGACTGGTGCAGATATTTCAATCCTGTATCTGTTTGAAGGTTAAACAGACAATAACTCCCAGAAGTGCCCCTTTCCTTGATCTAAGCTGTATGGTTGGGATATTTGATCATATAGGATGTACAGTTGATACTAAGCATGTAATGAAATCATTCACGGTCGGCTATGCATCACCAAAGAGAAACACTTGGGTAGACTAAATTCATGATAAAAATGAAAATTTAGAGAGGGGCATTCTAGGAATTGGTAGGGATTTTCAATGGGATTGATGAGTTTAGATTGATAAAATGGCTGAATTAACAGCCGATTATAAAGAAGAGTATACCACTCAAGCTAGCAACCATGTCAGGCTTTCTGCCGTTTGTGCCATTTATCCCAGGCGCTTATTAAAAGGTATATGAAATATAGAAATCATAAACACATCATGCACGCCTATAGCAAAGGGGCGCCATCGGGCGTTGTTGAGCCTACTCAGGTTCCCAAAGGAAGGCTATGGTAACTATGACCCTGAACTTGGATTTTGCTGGGTTTGGGCAATGCCGCATCTGGTAGCTTGGATCCAGCAAACAGTAACAGAATGTATGATGGTAGTTTTTTCCTTACTTTCTGGTTCCATTTCTGATTCCTGTTAGCTGGTTTCAAGCTAACCATAGGGGCTACCTAAACCCAGCAAAGTCCAAGTTCAAGTTCAAAGAGGCTGTTACCAGAGTCTTCCTCCAGAAGGATTTGGAAAAGAGAGTATAGCTGAGACTCCACTACCCGATTTTCTCATCTGATCGGACCTATTCTCACAAATCGGACCCAAACAGATTGTAAATATAAACAAACCCTGCAGCATAGGGTTCTTTATATTTACATCTGTTTGTGTCTGATTTGTGAGAATGGGTCCGATCTGACGAAAAAATCGGGTAGTGGAGTCCCAGCATATGTCGAGGCATGGAAAGCCAGATCGTAGACCTCATAATCTAACACCGCTGAAATAGCTTTGCAGCAAATAAGCCATTCGGGGATGTACTGGGGCACCCCCTGCCGAGTGAAAGACGAACCAGGTGGACACAATTATAAAACTCCCTCATATTAGATGCATTGGATATGTAAATTGGTGAAAAAAAAGAGAAATAGAAATAAAAAGGTTCCTTACACCTAGTAGAATCCATATAATGGTGCGTCTGTCATGAAAAAATGGCAAATAAACGTGTAACCCCCGTGCATGATACAGCTTCCCTATTTCATTGGAATCCCAGTGAACAAAAAACGTTATACAACATTTTATAACGTTACATAATGTTTCTTTTAAGTCTCCTTACTATGGCATAACATTATATAAAGTTTTAGAACGTTATTTTGACGTAAAATAACGTGTTTTTTTTTGTTAGCTGAGATGCCTTGATCTGATACCTCCTTAAAATGTACTATATTTAGGGGATTCATAGAGATGTCTATAAAGATATTAATTATCAAATTACTCAGGTTATATCCATTTCTTGGACTTTCTTGACAGTTTTCAAAATTGTTGAAATCAATTTATTAATTACATTATGGCCCTCCTTGGTCATGGTACTAACCATTAAACTGAATACGTAATTAATGATAAATATAGAATACATATTTATTAATAAAAATTGAAGTTTCTTTGATTATAGCCCATCAAGGAATGATAACCCAAAACTGTACGATAGTGCGTCTAGACTATGAGCGTATACAAATGTGTACAGACTCGAATGCATAGCGAAGTGTAGCATGAGAGTCACGTACACATAGGTATACGCAAAAGGCATATAACAGTGTAGACAAATTCGAGTGAGGTTTTGGTCATAACCAGTAATTCCTCGTGATATATCGTATTAAATATCTACAGAGTAAATAGTAACTCTAACACTAGTGTACCTCTTGACTTTGTCGTACCAGTTGAAATGTGTTAGTTGTTCAAAAATTAGCAAGTGGCGTGTACGACTATATACACCGCTAGTGTACAAATGTCAGACTAATCCGCAGTGATATAACTGAGTGGGGAGTAGGCCTACCTAGACTTTGGAGGAGTAGCGATCCTGTAGAGGGGAGATGTATTAACAGACAATAGAAAAATACATAGTAGTTATTGGACGAGTACCAAGCTGTACGTGAAATACAGTGAAGGGAACCTCATAGGCCTTATAGGCTCCCTTCACTGAATACCCCTACAGCTTGGTACAAGGCCTATAACTTATTTATACCACTAGCTGTATTCAGTATACAAGCGGTGTGAAATGCTTTGTTTTCCGTGCCCGCTGTCGTATAACTGCAGGTATAAGACCCTTAGGCTTCTCTACACCACAGTTGACTGAGAGAACAAAAGAAATGGACTGACTGTATTTCACATACAAGGTTGTATGTTGATGCGGTCCATTGAGCACACTCTCCTACTTTGGGTGTAAGTCAGATATGATATGCATGACTAGCTGCATGCGTGTTAAAAGCCTTGGATAATGGTGATTATTCGTGCCTGACGCCTTGGACAATTACCCTGTCCTTGGCTTGTAACACTCATACAGCAAATCACTTTTATCAGAAGCTGGAGGAAATCTTCAGGTGTAAGACACCTCCCCTCACCGACAGCTTGATTGGCAGGCATCTTTTCACGCCTTAGGCCAAATAAAAAATAAGGTGTGTTTCAGGTTACCCGACCCTACAGGGCCGACCCTAGACATTTTTACGCAATTTTGAAAAAAATATTTATATTTTGGGTCATTTTGCAGCTATTTAAGGGTCGATCTGATAGTTCACGAGTCAAGGCGGTTGTCGGCGAGTCGGCATTGTAGTTCATGAGTCGATTTCTGGGTACTTTTCAGGCTAAAAAAAAAATCAAAAAGAAAAAAAAATCCGACCTACCTACCCTAGATTTTCAGACCATGTAACCTGAAACACACCTTTAATTTTTTTGGCCTGACTACTAAACTCCATACAGAGAAAAGAAACAGATTAAAAAGGGAGTCCAGGTTGCCTCCAGAATGACTCCCTCCTTTAGGGGAGACCATTCCTTATGTGACTCCCTTAGGTGAGCCAGGTAGCTATGTGACTCCCCTACCGGTAGGTACTAGGCCTACCCCCTGTCCTAAGGTCTACATTGTAGTAGATACATTTGGTGCCATCACTGTTTGGCGAGCAGCTGGCTGTGGGCCTATGCCCATGGTACCTCCGACCCGTAGGGCCAAATAAAAAAAAGTTTGTTTCAGGTAACATGGGAAGAAACCCTAGGGTCGGTAGGCCGGATTTTTTTTTAAAACTTTTTTGTTTTAATTACACTCTAAAATTGACCCAAAAAAAGTGTAAAAATGGGAAGATTTTTTCCAAATTTTTGTAAACCTAAAATTGACCTAAAAAAAGTGTAGAAATATAAAAAATTCTTCAAAATTGAATTAAAAAACGTAGGGTCGGCCCTGTTTAGATAGGGTCGGTCGGGTGACCTGAAACAAACCTTTTTTTTTTGGCCTAGGCATAGAGCCATACACAAAGAAAAGAAACAGCGTCAAAAGGGAGTCCAAGTTGCCTCCAAAATGACTCCCAGCCTCCAAAATGACTGCCCAGGCTGCATAAGATAGCCTAGGTGATTCCTTGGCTCTCCTAAGGGAGTCGCCTGGGGGAGTCCCATAGATCCATGGCTCACCTAATGGAGTCAAGTAAGGACCTGGGCTCCCCTAGAGAGGGGAGTCATTCTGGAGGTAACCTAGACTCCCTTTTGACACTGTTTCTTTCACTGTGTACGCCCACACATGGGCAGACGCTAATTGTATGTCACACTGTGGGCGTACAGCCTCCTATGTTTCAGGAATATGATTATCTATGCTAGGGCCAAAAAAAAAAGTTTGTTTCAGGTAACCCGACCGACCCTATCAAAACAGGGCCGACCCTACATTTTTTATGCAATTTTGAAGACATTTTAGCCTTTTTACCCATTTTTGGTCAATTTTAGGGGTTTCCAAAAAAATGGCTACTACATTCATGTTAAAAAAAAAAATCCGACCTACCGACCCTACATTTTCCTCCCATGTTACCTGAAACAACCCTTTTTTTTGGCCTAGGTATGATAAAGGCCCATCCATATCCTTGCAGCTGATACGTACACGTAATACTTGCAGTAAAAGGTTACACACTAATGCATGTGTAAGATAGAAACATCATGGCTGACAAAGGCTGACAAAGGCAGCGTGTTCAAGTAACATCCCAGTGGGTACGAAATACTGTTCAATGTTGAATCAACATTGAATCAACATTGAGTCAACATTGAATCAACATTGACAACCATAACATACGTTGATTCAATGTTCTATGCCCACTGGGATAACCCCAAAATAATAGGTTAGCGATGTCGATTTTTCAAACCTTTTTGTTTTAAGGTTTAGGAGAGAACATTTCTCCCATTTCTCATCTATTCAGTCAAAATCATTTTTTAGTAAAAAAGAAAAGAAAAAGAATTTAGAATTAAAATCCCAAAAATGCCTTCTAAAAAGGGATGATCAGCTCACCTGATTTTTTCTTAGTAGTAAATCCCAAAAATGCCTTCAAAAATGGGCTGATCAGCTCACCTGATTTTTTTTAGTAGTAAATCCCAAAAATGCCTTCAAAAATGGGCTGATCA
Organism: Harmothoe impar; assembly: GCA_947462335.1. Taxonomy (NCBI): domain Eukaryota; kingdom Metazoa; phylum Annelida; class Polychaeta; order Phyllodocida; family Polynoidae; genus Harmothoe; species Harmothoe impar. The sequence goes on along the minus strand of OX381714.1, from coordinate 9,991,349 downwards.
GCTCACCTGATTTTTTCTTAGTAGTAAATCCCAAAAATGCCTTCTAAAAAGGGATGATCAGCTCACCTGATTTTTTTTAGTAGTAAATTTCCAAAATGCCTTCAAAAAAGGGCTGATCAGCTCACGTGACTATTTTAGTAGTAAAATCCAAAAAAATGCCCTTGAAAAAAGTGCCTGATCAACTCACCTTGATTTGTCCGTGGTCCAGGCCGCTGTCCATGTGCTCAGGGCCCCTGACGTCCCCCCAGGGGTCCACCACGAACCCGGGCAGGTGTTTCACCTTACGGCGGTGTTTGACCAGGGCCGGTCCCCACTCGTCTGTGTAAGTGAACAGGGACCGCATCCTCTGTAGGGGCAAGACAAGGAAGGGTTACATGGGGACTTGTTATATGGTGAATGCTAGGGCCAAAAAAAAAGGTTTGTTTCAGGTAACATGGGCAGAAAATGTAGGGTCGGTAGGTCGGATTTTTTTTTAAAACTTTTTTTTTTAACATGAAAATACCAGCTGGCCAGTCCAAAAACCCGAAAATTGACCGAAAAAGGGTAGAAATACAGAAATTTCTTCAGAATTGCATAAAAAACGTTGGGTCGGCCCTGTTTTAATAGGGTCGGTCGGGTTACCTGAAACAAACCTCTTTTTTTTGGCCTAGAGTTTAGTTTTGGAGTTTTGAATTATTTTATTGTCCATATTTTCATCACACAGATGCTATTCCAGATATAGCCAAGATACCAGCTGGATAGTATACACCTTGCGGTTCTCAGTAAAAAGAAATGAATAAACGATCACAGAGGTGGGGAAAAAATTTATGTGAGGTTCACCATAAATTAAAAAACAACAATATTGCTTCACTGTACTGGTTTACAGATGTTAAATGTAAAAGTAATGAGTTTTACAGTGTCTCACTGTAAATCACAATTACGGCGATACACTTTCAAAGTCGACACTAATTCTCTATTTCAATGGAATATTTTTACAGTGCATCAAGTTAGTGACTGCATCTGCATCCAATGGATATGTATCAAGGTTACTCCGTTTAGCCTTCCACCCATTACAGCTCTAACCTTCTCAGTTCTCTGGAGAGTGGATATTGCAATACGGTTTAATCAGGTGAATAGCCTGAATGGGGGGACACGACAAAACATAGTGACACTAACAGAGACACTTTCCATAGACGACTTCAAGCCTTCAAAAGAAGTGTCACATACAAATGTTCCTCATTCTGGAATGATCTAGGGGTAAATGATAGGTGTATACCCACCCTAGACGACTTTAAAACTAACAGGAAGAAATTCCTTTCCTCTCTTAGAAAGTAAATTCAACCTTTACATACCCTGTTTCTGATATACCTCATCCTATTCACCTGTCCATATTTACTCTCGTCTTGCATATCTATACTAGATGCACACCTGTCATCATTCTATGTACTTACATATTATATCCGATCATGAATTATTCCTTATTAGTCTGTAGACCGCTTAATACACGCCAATAGCCTGTGATTTATCTCCCAAAAAGGCCCTCTGGAGCCAGGAGAATATGGGCACCGCCATTTATACAACAGGAGCCCAGCCTGATAACTCCAGAGTGAATATTACATCAAAAAAAAAAGAAGAGATGTCATGTTTCCTAGATGAGAGCCTCAATGGCTGCTCCTAGGCATCTGTTTTTCCCCCATCTTCCACTTCCCTGTCTCACTTCCGTTTAATTTAGTTTGAATTTGGTTTAATTTTCGATGTGCACCCAAAAGGAACCAGTAGCATCCCCCCAAAAAGTACACTGTCTGGAAAATTTTAAGGAGTTGACCAAGGAAATGTCACCTATGTAAGAGGGATTGAGATTTGTTTTACCCCGCCCAATCCTAACATGTCGAAAATGTCTTTTATGCACAGCAATGTTCTGGCTCTTTCACTGAAAACTGCTGAAAAAAGTCTTTGCCTACCCCAGCTCAATGAGCCGAGATTTCTCAGCTCCAACCTCAAATTCCTCCCGCCTTCCCCATGTTGTTTGCAAAAATAATTACACCATCAATGTACCATTTACGATTAGAATTTAGGGGGAAATCGGACAAGAGTTTTTGCCTGGACTACAACAGTTGATCTTATTTCCAATAATTTTTCTTAAACCAGATTTTATCTTCAGTGGACATTTTAAAAGTACTCCCTCACCCCGCTCATTGTTACAATGTTTGCAACACATTAATGCAGCATGTCGAAATTTGGTGGGAAAAAATGACAAAACTTTGCCCAGACTCACCTATAGGTGGAAATTTCTACCCTCCCGCTCAAATCCCCCCTATCCCCTCACCATGTTGTTTGCAAAAATAATCACTTAATTAATGGACTATTTATAATTAGAATTTTGGAAAAAATTAGACAAAGTTCTTTTTCCTGCACTCACCTCTCCACAGGTACCAGGGGTGATGATAAGGAAGACGATGGCTGTAGCGAAGATGATGACAACCACGAGTAAGGAGAGCGCCCAGCCGATGCCGTCCGCCCATAGTGGGTAGGGCACGTCATCCGCGTACTCCGTCCTACTGTAGTCTACCCAGCTAAACACAAGGATGAACTGAAACACAAGATAAAATATCATTAATACAGTTATGATAACATTATTAACATACTCCGTCCTACTGTAGTCTACCTAGCTAAACTCAAGGATAAACTGAAATGAAATACATGTATGTAGTTATAAATAGCAATAGTAAGGTACTATTTACATACTATGCTGTCCTACTGTAGTCTACCCAGCTAAACACAAGGATGAACTGGAACACAATTTGAGGGACACTATTAACAAACTGCCTCCTACTGTGATTTGACAAAATATTAATCATTTTCATTTAATTAGATTTTTATTGAGAAATATGTTTGAAATGGACAAATATTGGCATAGTTTGGTATCAAATTAAAACTGTCAGTTATGCAGTGGGTGCTAGGAATAACATGCATTTCATTTATCAATAAACTACTGAAATGAATATGGGATATTTGTCTGCAATTCTGTATTTCCATACATTTTGACCCCACAGTCTTTGGAATATCTTTTGTTGTACTACATGTATTGCTCTATACATTTTGGATTACAAGATTTACTGTGCTTAAGTACTGGAAGCATCATATGCTAAACAAAAGGTTGTCCTTTCCTCATTAAATGGCTTCATATAAAAAAATAAACACAAATGCCAACTACATTGATACTCTGATGTATTTCACTTGTCGTAGTCGTGCTGAAATCTTTTTTCTTTAAAATTATACGAAAATGGGAGGAATTTTGTCTCAAAATCCTTAAAAAAAAAAATCGACCTACCTACCCTACTTTTTTTGGGCCATGTTACCTGAACACAACTATCTTTTTTGGCCTTATCCTCATGAAATATGTCAGAGACGGTATCAATGGGCCTTGACGTTTGTCTGTTTATTTTTGAGCTTCGTCACCCTTAAAGCGTTAATAGTCTACGTACCAGAACTCCAGCGGGAGTGAGGAAGGCCCAGTTGAGGATCCACCACCATGAACAGATGTACATAATGCATTAAGGCACTACACTGACAGAAGTTACTAGTGAAGCTGCACAGTGAGTTATACTGTAGATTTACAGAATGAAAGGAGGTATTTTTGGTTTCAAAACCAAAAACACTCCATTTTATACTGTAAATCTACAACAAATACCCGCAAATTTGCCAATTTTCACTCATCCGCAAAATTTTTGACCCGTGAAAATAAGTACTTTCACAGTAATGCCTTAAAGTACTATGCCATCCTTAAAGGGCTAACGTCAATGTCCAACCTACCAGAACGCCGGCTGGAGTGAGGAAGGCCCAGTTGAGTATCCACCACCATGAGCAGACAGACCAGCTGAGGCAGTTGCAGCCCTTGGCGCCGATCATGGTGCGGATATCCTCACGGAACCGGAACGCTCCTGTACATGGGACAAAACACATCATGTTAAAGATGGGCCGTCAGGGAATAAGTTCAGCATTTTCCATACATAGACTAAAATAACAATTCCACCAGAGGGCAGCAGTGTTTGGACAGGGGACGATGAGCATTGTCCAGCTACATCATATTCACCCTATCTTGTGCCTGTAAGAGCTGAGCTCCCAGCCCTTAAGAGCCCTCTTGTGAATGAAAACGGAACTATATATCCAAAAGTGTTTTTGGCCTCACTTCAACCATGACGGTCAAGCTTTAAGTTAAGACTGTGAAAGTGGACAGATATTGGCATCAATTTAAAGCTAATACTGCCAGTAATGCAGTAGGATATAGATAACTTACATTTTCCAACTTTTAAAGATTAATAAATTCTTAACTGCTGAAATGAAAATTTATTCTATACTTTTAGCCCGCCCTCGACATATATTTCAGTCCTTGGTGTTGAGAAACCACTTATTTTTGAGTGGCTTAATGCACTATGCGACCTTTAATGGGTCAATTGTTGTTGTTGTTGATATATTTATTGGCGTATTAAAAATGTTACACGGGAACTTTTTCATTTAATAGCCAGGAGAAAGACCACCGGAGAGGTGTGTCTGGTAGAGAGTATATGGGTACAAAGTTATATACACAATTATTTACACAATCCTTTATCACTACTGTTCGTCCAGGATTTTAATACCACTAAAATGTGGAGTCAACTTTTGAGTTTTCTGACGAAGTCTTTGTATGGCGAGCGTTGAGTTTCCCCTAGTAACTCATCCCACAAAGGTGCGCCATGGTACACAGGGCTCTTGTCGAAGATTCCTTTTTTGGATCTGGGGATTTTTAGGCGGACTTGGTTGTTACCACGTAGCTCTCTAGTAGGGACTACAATGTTAAATGATATACAAACTGAAGGAAGGTACCTACCGTACACATAAGCTATACAGATACACTCCAGGAGGGCAATCACCAACACGTTCCAGCCTCCGGCGTAGTTATCCATTATAGTCAGCACGTATTTACCTCCCTATAGACAACAATGGTTATACTTTAAAAAGGCATCACATACGGAAGCCCAGGAGGGCCAGAACTGAAGATAAAACATTATTTTCATGTTTAAAAATGTATAATTCTAGCAACAAATTTTAATTATTGTAATCCTGGGAAAAAAAGGTTGAAATAAGATCCCGTAATGTGTAAGAAAAAGAAACAACAGCTGCTGTCTCTGTCAAACTAATGGATGCCAACTTGTGACAGGTGTCTTTGGCATTGACATGAAAATATGATGAAAATAAGGGGTGGCAAAGTTGCAGTACACAAATAATGATTGAGTAATTTGGCCTGAATTTTTGTATTTACTGCTTATTTGCGTGCATCAATTATTGCGTGTATACCATAGTAAAGTGTGCATACCTTCATTCCATACTTTAGTGTCCTGGAGCGATTTGCTCAATGATTTTGTGTTTGGTATATAAATGTAGCCAGAATATGAGTACCGTATTAAACGTAACAAGTGCGCATCACCTAATAAGCGCACATCCCCTTTTTAGGGCCGATTTTAGATTGTAAACCCCCTCAAAATGTGTCAAATATTTTTTCCCAAATGTACTGTTACTACTAGAAACATGTAACAAGATATGTTATTAAGTGCATTGCATGCTTGATATGACAAATGCGGGACTGTACCAGTAAAAGATCGGGGAAGTGGGTATGGGGGTGTGCGCTTAATAAAATGAAAATTTACTTCATTTTCTTTTGGTTTAAGATAATTTTCTAAGCGCACTGTCACAAACCCAGAGAGATGTGTACTCGCTATATTTCTTTCCCCTTTTTAACATTGGCCATTTTTAAAAGGCATAACTTGTGGATTTTGTCGTCAATAAAAGCCTTTTAAAACTCAAACTCATAAGGCCAAAAAAAGAAGGTTTGTATCAGGTAACATGGGAAGATACTCCAAGGTTGACAGGTCGGATCTTTTTTACATGAAAGTACTAGCCAGCCCCTTTACATCAACACTAAAAGTGTAAAAATGTGGAGATTTCTTCAAAATTGTATACATCTGCATGATCCATACCCCCTTTCTATTTCACATTATTTTCTGAATATGAAAATAGTCAGCTCTGTGTAAACCCTAAAAAATGTAAAAATATGAAAATTTCTTTGGTTCGGCCCTGTCGTTCGGTTAGGCTCAGTCGGGTGACCTGAAATTAACTTTAAAAAAAAAATTTGACTTAAGGATGCTTACTGGACAGCAGAGCGGCAGGCCGACGATGAACATGAAGACGGAGAGACACACGACGACCAGCCACTTCCGCTTCCGGGTCTGGGGGAACACGTCCATGATGACCGTGATGACCGTCTCACACAGCGCGAACTGACACACAAATAGACAACCACGTGTCATCTTTTAGCAAATGTCATCTTTTAGTCACATCCCAGCTAAGGGAGTGGTCATTTTTTAACAACAGGGGGGGGTCGTGGATTTTCCCGCGAGCTGGTTGAAATTTTTTTGGTCCCCCCCACGTAAGGGGTCACAAATTTTTCGGTCCCCCCCCCTAGGCAGGTTGAAAATGAGCGCGGCCGATCCCTTTGAGCTATAGTAACGCGCGGGCTTTTTCGCTAAAAAGGGGTGTACTTTTTTTGGTCCCCCCCTCAAGAGGAGTCCAAATTTTTTTGGTCCCCCCCCTTCAAGGGGTCCAAATTCTTTTGGTCTCCCCCCCCAAATCCACCAACCCCCCCCTGTTGTTAAATAATGACCACTCCCTAATAAAAAGTACGTTATTCTTAATGTTATATGACGTTTTGACATGAGAAGAAGCCATAGAGAAACTTTATATAACGTTGTATAACGTTTTTGGTTATCTTAGGTATTATGGATGAGTTTTTTCACCTCACTGTATTCCATAAAGTTTTAACCCCTTAAGGACGGCATATTCCCTAGATGCATCATGCCCTTTGTCGTCATGATGTATGAATGCAGCCCTGGCGAGTAAATTGACAGTGCTGCATTCAAGCATCATGTCGACCCTATGAGGTTGAGACACTCCCAAAGGGTCGGCATGGTGCACCAATGCAGTCCTGGCAAGTGACTTGCCCAGGCTGCATTGGTGTATCATGATGACAAATGTGCCTCTACATGGGTACCCCAAATTTTGAGAGCGTCACCGGGTCACTTTTTAGGAGAAATAGAGCATGTCACCGCGTTACATTTTAGGAGATACAGCGGGTCAGCGCGTCACATTTTAGGATTTTTTTTTCTTTTTGACGCAATAATTAATACTTTTTTTTTTACAAACTCACATATCCCAGATTTGGATCAGAAAAGGGGCCCAAAAAATGAAATCAAATTCCTCAGAAAATGATGTGGGCACATCCGTAGACAGATATCATAAACTTTGATTGGATTTAAAGGATTATATTTTTGTGTGGCCAGAGGCAAAGAAAGGTGTGGGGGACAAATGTCATCTTTTAGCAAGTCTTTTAGTGAATGTCATGGATGTGCTGACTCACCTCACTGTCGAGTCCCAGGGTGATGAGCATGATGAAGAAGAGGATGGCCCAGAGCGGAGACACCGGCATCCGGGACACAGCGTCCGGGTACACCGTGAAGGCCAGGTCGATACCTGAAGGGCATAACGTAGAGGGTCAAGGGTACCGTTAAAACTCGCATATAAGCCTAACTTACGTATATGCCTAATACGCGTATAAGCCTAACTCGCATAACTCGCATATATAAGTCTAACTCGTGTATAAGCCTAACTCGCATATAAGCTTTGATATATGCATTTTTTGAAAACACAGGAAAGGTGTCCCATTCAGAAAACCTCATTGGAAGAGGTAATTTCGTCTTTGCAAAAAGATCTGGCTAAGTAGATATATATACATATATACATTAAGTTCTACCCCACATTATATTCAATATTGAAAAGGGTTTAAACATGATAACATATGCAGTTGAAGAACTGTTATCAATATCAGTCAGTGAGTAATTAAAACAATATTGTATAAAATAAAGACCAAAAGTTCAACTCCAAAATGAGAAAAATTAGTCTCCTCACCTCCTTCGGCGACCTTGTCTACGGTTGTGCCGAGCTCGTAAGCCTGGAAACCGAGGAAGGAGAAGATGACAAACCCAGCGAAGAAGGATGTCAGGCAGTTGGAGAACGAGACAAGCAGGGCGTCTCTGAAATGAACCAATGCATGTAGCAACTTATTAACATGGGTGAACAGGCAAAACAGGTATCCATTGTATATGAGATGATTTCACAGAGATTCTTTCTGGACAATTTCTAAGTATAATGCTACCATTAATGTATAAAGCTACCAGAGGGTTGGGCTGGACAGCTTTTTAATTATCTTTTTAATAATCTTATCATTGCCGCCCATGATGACCAAGAGCATGATGCATTAAGGCATGATGAAATCCTCAAAGATACAATACCAGTCAAAACGCCCCACAATTAAGTTATAGAATAACATTGCAATTGGTTTCAATAACCATTTCCCTAGTGTTTGACATCATGCTCTATGGTTTCAATGTTCCCCTTATTGTGATTTGTGGGTAGGAAGAGATTGAATGTTGTGATTGTATACAGGTTATTGTGTTGTGATTGCAGTGCATAGTACGATAAATGCAATGGTGTTATAATGCACCCCTCAGAGGTCTTGATTTCTGTCGGCGGACAACTATTCCTTTGTGATCATGTACTGCATTTTTATCATGTTAAATGGTGAATGAGGGCCTCCAAACGTTACATACCAGCATGTCATTATACAGAGCATATAATCAATCTTAAATGATAAAATCATCTAAATTTAGCTGACATAGTAGGTTGTGGTGGACGTTGTGTTAACCTCCCAACACTACATATCAATCTGACCGAGGTAAGTTCGAATTTCCCTCTCTTTTTCTGGTGCTGGTCATGTGATCCAAGCTGAGTGATTTCATTGGCTGCTGGGATGCTGGTCTTGCTCCCCAAGCATGTTTTGACTTATTTCCATCATTCTATTTAATATATCTTAAGAAAGTTGTGAGTTTTACAAAGAAACTCTTAAGTAAATAGAAGTACTCTATTTATTTTATAGAAATTTGGAATAGTGATAAGCCTACTTATGTGATTAGCTGACAAAGTAGCTTTAACGAGTTCAGCCACTAAGCGCCTACCTGAGGACGTCGTTGTGGAACCTGTTGTAGGAGGAGAGGGTGATCAAACCTCCCCACGACGCAGACAGCGAGAAGAAAATCTGTACCGCTGCGTCCTTCCACACCTACAACGAGACAAACATGGCTGAAATAACACGCATACTTAGTGCTGTAAATCCCCACGGACTACCGTAAAACCTCACGTATAAGCCTAACTCACGTATAAGCCTAACTCGAGTATAAGCCTAACTCGCGTATAAGCCGCACCCTGACCATGGGTCGATCCTATAAGCTGCACTGGCGATCTGAATGTGTCGATTTTAGTACTGTACCATAGTGGCAAAAACTTGAGTATAAGCCGCACCCTGACCATGGGCCGAACCTATAAGCCGCACAGCCGATCTGACTTGCGTACTAAGCGCGGCTTATACGCGAGGTTTTACGGTATACTGAATCTGGGACCTGCTGGCGAGGACCCAAACTGTGCAGTCATTATGGTCCACCTTGATAATATTGATTAAAATATAGACAACACCTAACCTAAGTGTCATTTCCAGACACTATCAGTAAACTTTCCATCCTTCTGGTTGCCACATTTACCACTAGTTTTACAACCCACAATGAGATTCTTTGAAGCTAGCACCAACCCCTTCCCACATTTTATTGCCCTGCTAATTTGTCGGAGATATTGGGTACAAAGTCCAGCTGTGAGCTCATTAAGGAAGCCCTTTGTCGGCCTCGCCAGCAGGTCCCAGATTCAGTATACCCGCAGGTTTTACACAAACCAAACTCAGCTTTCATATGATATGAGACATGCTTATGACATGCTTCTACGATCACTATAGAATAGAACTAGAATTGAAATTTTTAGATCCAAAAATGGGTTACAGGATTTTCTTGAGTTGGGGATGCGGGTTATACGTGAGATGCGGGTAGTACGCAGGAATTTATGGTAGTCAGTCTATAATCATGAAATTTGGACTAATTCAGTAGGTCTGTAGCAGATAAATAGACAAATGCCAACACTATAGGCTCCCTATACGCCCAACCTCTCAGTCACTAGTGCCTAACGTAGTTAGTCATTTTTTGGCTCCCTATACGACCAACATAGGTCGGTTATTATTGTCAGGTTGGTCAGTACTGACCAACCCACTTTAGTCTTTTTATTTCCAGGGGGAGCCACTGAGTGGTCATAACAGGTGGCCCCAACTAGTGGTATATAAATACAACACACCAATGATAAACCTAGGTTAGCCACTCCTGACTGACCCCTGTGTCATTTTTGAATATAACTTTGCCATTATGACCAACCTATGATAGTCTGTACTGACTAACACCCATTGTTCCATCTCTGGTGTATTTCACAAGTAGGGGCTGGGGTCATATCCCACGAAGCTGCAGGCTGAATGGGATATGGCCCAGCCTCCAAAAGGCAAAATTCATCAGAAACAATGTCAATGTAGTTGGCATTTGTGTTGATTTGAAGCCATTTAATGACAGAAAGACAATTTTTCTTGGGCCATTGAATATGGCCACATTGTACTCAATGGGGGGCATTAGATACAGCTTTCCCAGTACAGTCTTTGCGAAAGCATTCGGTCCTGCAGTTTGCCAATTTTGCAGGACTAGATAGATTTCTGCAGGACCGGATACCAAAATCAAAGTCTTGCATACAATTGCGGGTAATTTACTATCTTATTACAGTTAATGCTAAAAGAAAATGATGTTACACTGCCTAGAATGTTATGGTGTACTCTCTTGACTTCTAGCTTCAATTCTACTTGGAATATTTGACGAATTCTTTCAGTTCTGAAAAGCCAATAATCTGCCGGACCAGAGCCATTCTAGGCGGACATTAGCACTATCTGGCAGAATTTGGCAAAGACTGCAGTATGTAAGCATAGGGAATCTTGCATTTCAAAAAATAACTCTCAGTTGTACTTATATATTGTGACAGGTGTATACTCACCGCGGCCTTAGCAAGTTGGGAGAGGTCAGGTTTGAGGATGTAGAACTCGATACCCTGGAAGTAGCCGGGCAGGGTGAGGCCCCGGATGAGGAGGATCACCAGCACTACGTAGGGGAACAGGGCCGTGAAGTATACCACCTGCAAGATAATAACAACAGTCTATACGAAAACCTGCCGGACACCGGCTATAGCCGGCAAAAAGTCTGCCGGTCCGGCAGAAAAATGGCTGCTGTAGGCCCGAATGACTGGCTGTATTCTAGAGATTCTTGCCTATATGCCATTTTTTACGGCTTGTAAATCGGACCATTGTTAAGGTTTCCTCCGCATAACACAGAAAGGGTGAATATTTTCTGTAATGTTCCTCAGTATTTCACATATTAAAATGGTCAATATAATTGCAACATGCAGATGAAACCCTATTTATTATCATTGCCAGTAAAAACACTTGTTTTATATTTCATTTTTAAATAGCAAGATCATACTCCAATATCCGGGCCTGCAAAAATTGAGCCGGGCCTGCAGAGAAAAACATCTGCAGGACCGAATGTCCCGCATGGTGAAAAAGTTTTCGTATAGACTGTAACAAGCACTTTTTCTCACTTTTGAAGGTACTCCGAATGAACCCTGACTTACCCCAACATTTCTGTGTTAAGGTGGGTTAATCTTATGTTATTTTCGTTCACTGCGCAGTTTTCTGAACAGATACAGTGTATAGTTTGACTATGGACCACCAGGGGACCTTTGTGTCATGTTGGCCTAAGTAATAGCAAATGGTCATAAAATGGTGAAATATGTTCCCATACATAACTAGCCTTTATTATATTTCTATTTCTTTTCAATTTTTTAATTTTAATGGGCCTAAACCTTAGAAACATGCGCGGGACCATATGTTTAAAACGTGTTCTCTAGATAGAAAACATTAAAGCCTACACACTGAGAGAGTTATATAGACATTTAGCTACTTTTCAATACTATTTCATGTAGATATGTAGCAAAACACTGTATAATTCATCACATGAGACATTAACTTAAGGCTTCAATATCTCAGAAGCTAGCCCGGGACCCCCCTATTTCTTAGCTTCTTTGGAAAGTGTATGCTGTTATGGTCTTATGATGAAAACCTGACGAAAATCTATCTACTTTTACACCAAGGGATTGACCCACCTTAATGTGACAGAAAGGTAATAACGACATTAAAGCAGCTTAAAGTGGCATAGTCCGATGATTAGGGCTCAAAATTTAATTTTACTAAAAATGAACCAGAATGTTCAAAATGACCAAACTACACGTCCTACTTACTTCATTAAACATTATTCCCCAGAATTCAGCTTAGATTTCAGCTAATTATCAGTTTTAGGCCCAATTTTTAACTTTTGAAGTGCATGCTATAAGTCCACCCATGGAAAAATGCACTGTAAAAGGCTATACCTATGTTCATGTGGCCCTCTTTATTGCCTCTTATTGGCAATCAATGATATTTTATTGTACCCCATCTTCCAAATATGATATAATAATGACATTTTGAACTCATTTAAGTAGAATTTAAAATATGGAAAAAATCGGACCATGTCACTTTAAAGTGTCATTTACTGGAATTATAAATGCTTGGAGTGGGACATCAACAAGTCCAATCTTTGCTTAAATGTCAACATCCATGCACCTCACCTTGCCTGATGACTTGATGCCCTTGATGAGACTGAGACAGACGATGAGCCAGCCGAGAGCGAGGCACAGCACGAGCTGCCAGCGCGGGTAGCCGATGTCGTGAATGCCCTCCGACAGGTCCAGCACATAGTTACTGCAACACACACAGATACACTTAAAGCTTGACCATCATGGTTGAAGTGAGACCAAAGGCACTTTTGGATATAGTCAGTTTTGATTCACAAGAGGGCTCCAAAGGGCGGGGAGCTCAGCTCTTACAGGCACAAGATAGAGTGAATATGTTGTAGCTGGACATACTCTCGTTCCCAAATCCTTCCGAAGGAAGGCTCTGGGGACAGCCAAATGACCTTGAACTTGGGATTTTGCTGGGTCTGGGCAACCCCTGCTGGTAGACTGGAACCAGTGAACAGGAACAGGAAATGGAACCAGAATGTATGATGGTAGTTTTAGGTAGTTTTACCATCAGCCTTTCTGGTTCCATTTCCTGTTCCTGTTCGCTGGTTCCAAGCTACCAGCAGGGGTTGCCCAGACCCAGCAAAATCCCAACATTTGGCAGTTACCAGAGCCTTCCTTTGGAAGGATTTGGGAACGAGAGTATATCTGGACAATGCTCATGGTCCCCTGTCCAAACACTGCTGCCCTCTGGTGGAACTGTTATTTTAGTCTATGTATGGAAAATGTTGAACTTATTCCCTGACGGCCCAGCTTTAAGGCCACTCAACATAAATTTGGTTTCTCATCACCAATGACTGAAAAATCTGACGAGGGAGGTGTTTTATTTATTTTTTTTTTTTTTAATGCCCTCAGACAGGTCCAGCACGTAGTTGCAACACACACAGACTTTATCGTACTTAAATACTAAGGCCAAATAAAAGAAAGAATTATTTCAGGCTACCTGACCCGACCTAGCAAAACATATTTAAAGTAATCTTGGGGCTATTTCAGAGTCAATTTGATAGTCCGCGAGTCGACGCCTGTCGGTGAGTCAGTCAACTTTTGGGTGCTTTTCAGGCCAAAGTAAAAAAAAGTGAAATAAAAAATAAAAATCATACACAGATATAGAATATAGAATTTCTTCTTTTCTTTACTTTATTTGACATCCACAATAGGCCTGTGTCCACTAAGATGTATAACACTGTTTTGTTGCCGGAAAAAACCCCGTCTTGACGATGACAAAAGTGTTTTGTTGGTGCCAATACGTAGTTACTGCAACATACACAGACTTTATTGTAGTTATACTAATGATAGCCCATAATCCTGAATCACTGATTTACAAGGTTACAGGGATAGACATTAGGGAGTGTCCTGATTTATCATTTACAGGGGTCAAATATCACGTGGAGACACAGACAATTGTTTATGTCCTCCTTTCAGAGCCTGCAGGATTTTTTGTATCCCTCCTCGCAGAAGGCAACGAAAAAATGTTGCTCCCACCCCTTTGAACTATATTTAAAAAGCGGCCTAATATTTTACACCCTCGCCCCCTCAGGAGGGATCGACATTTTTACGCCCCCTGCTAAAACCCAGCCCCATCCTGTGTTCAATAATTAGAAACTCCTGTATTGCATTCATGCTGATAGCTTTTTGAATTTAGATGTTGCGATTAACTTGTATTTTGCATACCTGTGGACAGGTGCGCTATATACCTGCGGAATGCAAAGTTAAGATAGCGATCGGTGGTAGTCAAAAGTTTTTAAGTATCTGACATGCTTGATTTTTTGTGTGTGTAGAACGTGGGCGATGGACTCTTTATTCTATTAGAAAGCTGGGGAATCCCTCTCTAGCACTGTGTGGGTGCATCATGGCAACAAATAAGGGTAAAATCATGGAAAGTAATGACTCTAAAAAAAGTTCTTTTTATCACCATTCACCAAAATGACCTCATAAACCTGGTGATTCTTTTATAAAGATTTATGAGGATGTGTACACGTACAGGCAACACTTGGTGGTCGGGGGTAGACCCCTAAATTCGACACAGCAACATGTGGCATTTTCTTAGAATTGACATGTGGACTGAGGCCTAGTGACATGCGACATGAGGGTTAAAATGATAGTGGCAGGGGACATGGACATTTCTCAAAATCGACATAGGACATGAGCATGATTAAGCGACATAAAGATACAACATGGCCATTTCTTAAAATCAACATGCAACATGGGAAATCCTACATATATAGCCCCCCCCCTATGGTAGTTGGGGGTTCAAATAAGCACAGCAAAGTCAAGTCATGCTCTATTTCCCACTGGTTAACCCTGTGAGAACGGCACGTCGTTAAAAAAGATGACACTTGTCGTCATCATGCATGAATGCAGCCCTGGCGAGTAACTCACCGATGCTGCATTAGTGCATCACGCTGACCCTTCGGGAGTGTCTCAACCCTTAGGATCGGCATTATGCTTGAATGCAAGACTCACGGGTTTCTCACCAGGGCTGCATTCAAGCATCATGACGACCAAGGGCATGATGCATTAAGACATTATGCCGTGCTTAAAGGGTTAAAGCTGAAATATGAGCAGAATGACACAGATTTCCATAGATGGTCACAGTCACACTGACACGTTACTAGGGGAGCAGGGACGTAATTCATGAAAGCGAATAGAGCCTGAATTGGGTAAAGAAGCCGGTATTGTTCACAAAAAAAAATGAACACTCCTCAGAGGCTGAAAGGTGTAAGCCGAAACATAGGTTTCAAATATACTCTCTAAGTATTTTAATGAGAATTCTGCATGTTATCCCAATCTTTTTGTCCCCCCTTTTCCTCAAGAGGGATTTGAATTAGTTTTGTCCCCCTTTTCATATGGGTCCAAATTCACCGACGCCCCAAACTGGTCAAAATATTGGGTAGAAGCCAGGGCTAGTACGTGAGTCAGATCGCCAGTGCGGCTTATAGGATCGGCCCAAAGTAGGGGTGCGACCTTTTATAAGCATCCCTGCAAACAAGATCTCGGGCAGAACTCGTGCGGTTCTTGAGTCACAACTCGGGATCCCTGGGAGAATTGTGCACATATCTGGCACGAGAATATGTGAACAGCTTTTGACTGTGTCATATTCTGTGGAATTCCACGTTATTTATATCAAACAGAACTTGGGAATTGAACGTTCGCAACCGAGTAGAATCCGCGTAGGTCACAATCACACAAGAAAGGCACAAGATATTCCCAAGAATTGTGAACATGTCCTTAGTACAATCAAAACTTGGGAATTGAACATTCACAACTGGGTAGGATCTGGGTAGGTCACAATGACACAAGAAAGGCATGTGAATTGAACGTAGAATTCTACCCAGTTGCAAACGTTCAATTCCCAAGTTCTGTTTGGAGGGATACTCAATTAGCAGTTTTCAGACCCTTTCTGAGGCTTATATGATTTGTAAAGTTAGGCATGCGGCTAATACATGAGATGCGGGAATTTACGGTAAATAATGCCGTACTTGAGGTAGTCCTTGGAAGGCAGGACCCTGGTGATGTTGTTCTCCTCTGCTATTGTCGAGTTAAAGATGGCCACCACCTTGGAGGTCGTCTGGTTGTAGCAGAGGCCGTCTGACATGTTGGCAAAGTACCCCATGCCGGTACAGTTCTCATAGAGGAAGCATACTGTCGGGAAAATCACATTTTGAATAAATCACTTTTAAGATATTGGTGAAAGGGGGGCCATGTGCACATGCCAGTATTAACAAAAGGATTTTAAATAAAGAAAAAAAGATGCAATAATACAAAGAGTTGTTCAGTAGGCCTTACTGTTAATAAATATAAATTCTTTTGTCTCAAGAAATCAGACGGATAGGATGCTAAACTGGAGTTTTCTATTATGACGTGTTCCTTTAAGTATCCCTAAATGTATTGTAGCAAAATGTAATTTATATGCAGAATTGACGTCTCATTTGCTTAAAAACCTTTTAAAGAACAGACCATCCTCCAACAAATAGAATCAATTCAAAGAGCACTAAAATACTTCAGGTGGTTTTAAATAGAGTAAAGTAGCCAACTGAGTCTCCCACGTAGTGAAAATGGGGTGTCAAACAGCTATTGACTCTACTTTTATATCAAGGGTCAATTTGAGTTGGCAATGATAGTACAGATTCAACTCACGTTAGCTCTGTATATAAGCAGAGTCATTTGACGATCTATTTTAACAGTGCCACATGAGAGACACATTTGACTACTTTACTTTTACTTGTAGGTTGTGTCCACAAGAAGTGTAAGGCCACCTTTTTTGATAGCTTGGATTACAGGCCACAGCATCAAATATTTGGAGGGGGGGGGGGTTGAGAGGAAACCTTTGTGCATGGAAACCCCTTCGTTTGGCTATCAAATGAAGGTATATTGAGAAGTATTCCCAATTTTCAAGGTCCAATTGGGTATTTGTCGGTCAGCATATATACGTTTTTTAAACTTTAAGTTTTTTGGTTTAATTCTTTTAAAATTCCCAGCGGGCAAGGTAAAAAATAAAAACGGCCTACCGTAAAACCTCGCGTATAAGCCGCGGCTAGTACGCAAATCAGATCGCTGGTGTGGCTTATAGGATCGATACAGAGTCCAGGTCCGGCTTATACGCGAGTTTTTGCTCCTATAGTACAGTACCAAAGCCACTGTTTTGATTGCTGGTTCGGCTTATAGGCTCGGCTCAAGGTCGGGGTGCGGCTTATACGCGAGTTAGGCTTATAGGGGGGAGAGCCTATGCTGGTTCCAGAGGCATGTACCAGGAGGCTCAGGTAGTCGTGTGTCAAGCCTCCATTTTCCCCCTTTGTGTAGTTTACTTTGGAGGGTTATCTCTCATTTACTATCGGTTTATATTCTGTATAAATTAGATTAATGTTTTCCCCATGAGACAGTCTTTAATTAGATAAGCTTACAGCAAATGTGAATATTTCAAATCTTAGAGAAATAGAGCATTAACACCTCTGTGGGTGACCACATGTCAGTCAGTCAGAGTGTAATTAATGCATTGTCTCTCAATCAGGCTAAGTCCCTCACTTCACACCTGAGACAATGGGGAGGTGATTAAGGTGATTAAGATAGGGGTGGGATGTCACCCATCAGTCTTATCAGTCTTATATGTGGTCATTGTTCCTAGGTGTGAACAGTGGCTGATAACAGATTTACCCACAATGCACTGCTCTGAGTCAGGGGACAGAAAGAAAATGGCGGCTCCCATGCCATGTAGGCTTTCCTCCCTTATACGCAAGGTTTTAGAGTAAGTGTACTTACATGGGGTCGCCCACTCGCCGCATTCTGACCAGGGGAGGACGGAGGTGAAGGAGGCAAACAGGTAGAAGATGGCCCAGGCTATAATCATGTTGTAGTAGATGGCCACCATGAAGGACACTGCCACCATGCCAGCACCCACACCTGGAATAAATAAATGTAGTGTAGTAGATACTGTAAAATAGAGACATAGTGTAGTAGATGTTGTAATATAGAGACATGGCGTACAAGATGGCCCAGGCTATAATCATGTTATAGTAGTTAGCCACCATGAAGGACACTGCCACCATGCCAGCACCCACACCTGGAATTAATAGAGGTTGTAATATAGAGGCATTGTGTAGTAGATGGTGTAATATACAGATATAGTGTAGGAGATGTTGTAACAGAGGCATTGTGAATTTGTGAAGTATATGTTGTAATGTGGCTGATTTTGATGTATAGGTCCTTATAGGCCAACACCTCAACATGGACATTATGTAGTAGATGTTGTTTAGAAAATTAATAACTCATAACAATAGTATACAGTGATCTGATACACCAGCATTACCACTGTCCCTAACCACTACACTAGCTATTTTACCCAATATCATTTAGTGATTCCCCCAAGAAGATATACAATTATCTCTATTAACAGGGGTACACTGAAATATGGGAGTGCGTTTATTCAGCATAAATAAGATTATTCTGATGTAACTGTCAACTGTTACTCGGTAGTAAAGATATAGATGTTTCGAAGTACACAAAAAACCTATGTGTTTTTTTGTCTTCTAGCTACCTCACTATGTTATGCGGTTTTTTGTGTTGTCCATAGTCAATAGGATAGTGTATCTTCTATTATACGGATACAGCCACTCGTGTCTTTTTAACTCTCTGTTGTAAAGCCGGGTATTGGATGAAGCAGCATGCCTAGCCTTCTAACCCATTAAGGACGGTATGTCGCTAAAAGGTGACATTTATCGTCATGATACAACCCGCCAGGGCTACATCTGTGCATCATGCCAACCCTTCAGAAGTGTCTCGACCCTGTAGGCTCGCCATGATGCTTGAATGCAGCCTTGGTAAGCTACTCTCCAGGGCTGAATTCATGCATTATGACGACCAAGGACATAATGCATCAATGCATTATGCCATCCTTAAAGGGTTAAGGACCGCGTAGTATTGTAATACACTCCCAAAGGGTCGTCATGATACATAAATTCAGCCCTAGCTGTCAAGGTATTTGCCTGCACTGCATTCTTCCGTAATAACGACCAAGTACATAGCACATTAAGGCATTGTATGGCCGTTAAAGGCCTAGAATATGTCATCACATGTAGTAGCGGTTTCAGAAGCGTCCTCTCACTATCACCCATCCTACACGACATATCTACAGTAAATATAAGGACGTGGAATTTCCATTGTCTTATTCATCATCAATATTTTACATCTTTGTGCCGCTTTGAGGGATTAGGGAGATAGGTGTCGCCTGGAGATTTACTACTTCTAACTTCTATTAGTGCTCATATACTGCACAGAGAAAAGAAACAGCGTCAAAAGGGAGTCCAGGTGGCCCTCAAAATGGCTCCTCTCTCTAGGGGAGTCTAGGTCCTTAGTTGACTCCCTTAGGCAAGCCAGTGAGCTATGTGACTCCCCAAGGTGACTCCCTTAGGTCAGCAAGGGAGTCACCTAGACTCCCTTAGACAGCCTGGGCTCCCCTAGCGAGGGGAGTCATTCTGGGGGCAGTCTGCACTCCCTTTTGACGCAGTTTCCTTTCTCTGTGTGGCACTACTGAGGAAATGTAGGGGCCAGGGGGTGGGGGGCACCTAATGTTGTACTGTCATGGGTGTGCAGCTTGGCCGCTAACAACTCTTATACCTTTGGTTAAGATATATCCATCATTTTGAGGGCTTTTGTTGAATTAACAAAAAATGTCACCCTCTAGGGCGTTAGGGGCTATTACCAGCCCCATTCCCTACCCAGAGAGGTCCCTTGTTTGGTTCAAGTATTGATAGTCAGCACATCCCACACCAAGGGCAGGCCTAGCTCTGACCTTGAACTACCTAAATGTTTACTCCTCTGCACAAATTATTGTCTGTACTAGGTCAAGGTCAACATATTTGAATTTGTACAACTCAAGTCACCATGGCCTAGATACTATATAATATAGTTGTGTGATGTAGGCTAGTGTTTGTGCGTGTCTGGTACCTACAGTGAAATCCCGTTATGAGGAGCACTGATACATTGTACAAGGAATTTCCTGTTACAAGGAGCCCATTTTCATGGTCTTGAATGTCTATTCTCTATAACTTTAGTGTTGGTTACGAGGAACATTGCTTATAAGTGGCAAATAAGTCTGGTCCCATGGCCCTCCTTATAACAAGATTTGACTGTAGTATGATCCCTTTATATCTGATGGCGTCGGACGAGGTAATAAGGAAGGAAGGTTTATACACCCATGCATCAGACAAAGGGGTATAGGTCAAGAGAGAGAGTGTGTGTGTGTGTGTGTGGGGGGGGGGGGTCAGGGGTTCGGGAACCCTTATTGATTTTATTTTTCGTTACTTTTTTAATGAATTTTAGAACTGCCGTGACAAGTGGCGTTGCACTTTTTCGGTACTTTGGTGTTTGGTGCATCCCCGCTCCCTTTCAAATGTCATGGTCCGCAGCTGCATGCAAACATTTCATGTAAGGAGTTTCACAAAAAAATATCATTCATATGACATGGACTACATTGCAGGATCCTGCTGTCATATTTGCGTTCTTGTCAATCAAATCTCTAAGAAAACTAAAAACACTTTTGACAACTCCTCTGAGAAGTCACCATTTCTTGCTACACTGGTCTATAGCGTAGATAAATAGAGGTGAGCTATGATGGCAAAAACTAAGAAAAAGGAGACAGAAAGACCTACCTCAACTATTATTAGGTTTTGTTTGGTTATGACCTGCCATCCGTGTACTTAGATTCATGAACTTTTTTACCATGTTGACGACACCAACATACCATCTCATAGAGAAATGCAATTTCCAGTTGTGATAACATCAAATAACATCAATTAAATATTTGTCTGGTGACTCCCTGTTTGGTATTGGTATACCATACTATGCCGTGTCCTATATATAAGGTGTAGTGTAAGCAAATGCTTTACACCAAATCACAGATCCAGGTAAAGACGGTGACAGTGAACCCTCTCCTTGCACTGCTATCCTTACTCTCGTTCCCAAATCCTTCCGAAGGAAGGCTCTGGGGACAGCCAAATGACCTTGAACTTGGGAATTTGCTGGTTCTGGGCAACCCCTGCTGGTAGGCTTGAACCAGCGAACAGGAACAGGAAATGGAACCAGAATGTATGATGGTAGTTTTAGGTAGATTTACCATCAGCCTTTCTGGTTCCATTTCCTGTTCCTGTTCGCTGGTTCCAAGCTACCAGCAGGGGTTGCCCAGAACCAGCAAAGTCCCTTCATTTGGCAGTTACCAGAGCCTTCCTTCGGAAGGATTTGGGAACGAGAGTATGCTATCCTACCCTTCACTCCTACTCTCCTAGTCTTCGTTAAACAGTTGAATGGTCCAACTACCATTTCCCCACCCCCTAGAGAGAACGGAGCCTTCATATAATAAAGTGGTTCTCCTTAGAGGAGTTCTATGTCCACTGTGCTGTCGTTAATTTGGCACAAGTTCTGAATTGTCAATAGTCAATAATCCAACTTTCCCTCATTGTCCTACCCTCTTCTTGTCCACCATGTCTCTCATTGTTGGCTCATGGAGGATCTCTCATTGGTTAGTCCGGAGACTTGTAGGTCTCTCGTTAGTCCGAGTTATTTTTATTTGAGTATAGACTGTAAATGCCATTCTAAGCCTGTCTGAACCCCCAAGGGTTCGGGCCTTTAATCCTTTAAGGACGGTATAATGCATTAATGCACCATGCCCTTGGGTGTCATGATGTTTGAATGCAGCTAGGGCTGCATTCAAGCATCATGCCAACCCTACAGGGTTGAAACCCTCCCAAAGGCTCGGCATGATGCATCAATGCAGCACCGGCGAGTTACTCGCTGGGGCCGCATTGGTGCATCACGGGAAAAAATATCATCTTTTTAGAGACAACTGTCCATAAAGTGTTAAAAGCAACAACCTAGCCAGCTACACATGTACCCTACTATTACATGTGGATACAAAGACCAGGGGTAAAGACACATCCTGTCAATATCAAAACGTAGGCCATCCTCTTGTTATGTACCTGGATAATTACATCAACTAGTCTAACCACCTTCTTACCTAATAGACATTCTGTCTCACTACTAACAAAAAGTAGCCTTTGTACATGGATATGACCTATCTGTAAATAGCCTTTGGGGGCCACATAGTGCTTTAATGCCCATGTAATTTGTCGTATGCAGCCCTGGCAAATAACTTGCCAGGAATGCATACATAGACAAAGGTTCACGAGTATAGTTCCCCACTGAGGGTTATTTCACTTGGCTCTGCCTCGGGAACTATACGAGTGCTCCTTTGTGTTTATTTCATGTTAATATTAACTATATTCCTCAAAATTCCACTTAATTGATCTGAAAAAGCTATTTCACAGCGTTTAAATCATCAATTTTAATTATTTAAAAGGCCGTGAAATAAGGGAGAGGGTTATTTAACAGGGGGTGTGAAATACGGCCTTCCTTGGTTAAGTCAATGGGACGGCCGTACTTACCATGAAATAAAACAACCATTATCCAAAGGGTGGGCATGATGCATTCATGCAGCAATGCCGAGTCTGTCACCAGGGTTGCATTCATGCATCATGCTTGCTGTTAAATGGCATAATGCGTTAAAGCACTAAATGGGCTTCAAAGGGTATTATTAAATTATTTTGGGAAATTCTTATGTCATTCCATTTTATTTTAATAAAATATGCATATTCTTTTGGCGTACATTCAACATAAAAAGAATGATAAAAGAAAAGAAATTCGACCTACCTACCCTAACTTTTTGGACCAACATGTTGCCTAAAACACTTTTTTCACCTCAGCAAAAAAGAGTTGCCTTTGCAAATGTTTTTGTAGATCAAATCTCACCAAATCGATACAAATGGAAACTCTATGTCTATGACTGGGTAGATTGGATATGTGTTAAAGTATAACATCTACTTAGCAACATTTGGTTCATGACTTTTATAGAATGCGTTAATTGTTTCCTGACATTTCACATCGGCCATAAATATGACAGAGGTCCATGTTGAGCTGTCTGAATGACAGGTTTCTCCACGATTGGTACCTTGGATCATAGTACACAAGGCGGAGCCAAGTGTGATATAATCCAAAGTACCACAAGTGGAGAAACCAGGAATTCAGACAGATAAGAGTAGATCTCTTTGTTTATTTCCTGTAATTATTGATAAATCATATTTAAAAATGAGGTTTAAAGATGTGTTTTAGTGATGTCATCATGGGGAAACACCCCATGGAATACATAAGCTTAGTCACCTTGTTTTTCCACATGAAATAAATAAGCATTTCTTCCATTGCGGTCATAAATGGTTGCCGGTCATACAGTTTCAACTTGTATCGATTTGGTGAAACTTGGCCTGTAGTGCACTGAAAAAGTAAACTTGTCTCCAGACTCGTCGAAGTGACTATCATAAAATAAACGAGTCAAAAGTTGTCCAACCTATCAGGTTACCATCCCACAAATAAAATCTGGAGCTGGCAAATGTCAGGTTTTGGGCTGGCACATGCCAAGTGGGACTTTTATCTCCAGCTAGAAGACCCGCTTCCTCGTCACTTAGACAAGTTTTTGACTCGTTTATTTTATGACAGTCACTTGGAAGAGTCTGGAGACAAGTTTATTTTTTGAGTGTGAATCGTGACTTACCTGTGAATATCCTGGCCATCTTCCACGAGGTGAGGGGACCGCTACTGGTGTACTGCCCCAGGGCCAGCTCCAACAGGAAGATGGGCATCCCCACTATGGCCAACATGATGATGTAGGGGATGAAGAATACCGCTACAAGAGAACATGCTGTACAGTTAGTATACTGTTTACTGTGGTCGTACTTTATTTCGCTGGGTAAATATTTTCGCTATATTCACGGAAATGAAAATTCCGCGAAATTCTTATATGCTACAGTATGGAATAAATACCCGTGAATTAGTCTTTTTTGCCGCTTCAGCGAAAATTTACACCCGTGAATATAAGTACTTTCACAGTAGTTTAAAGGTGCTCAACACAATCTACGCATACGGCACCTGGTGTCAAAAACTGAAACTACCTAAAACCATGATATTTGCAGATTTCTCCAACTTATATGCCATAATCTTCCTTTATCTGCCCTCCAAGTGTCACACCTTGGTATTCTACCCATCCTGATCACCATATTTCCTATCTGCCATGCCCATAGGCTTATACACAGTGACTAGATAAGAAATTATTTTGAATAATTCAGCATAACTTCATTTTGCCTGTGACCCCCTATTTTGAACATGTTCCTAATGATCATCTAAATGCATGCCTGTATTTTTATTGAGATATTGTTGGGAGATTTTTTTCTGTGTCAAATAATGTAGAAAAATAGGATTTTCTCATGAGGGCCTCTGTGATTCACCCAAATTAGTATACCCTCCAAAAGGCAAACAAATCCCGTGACATAGCATTTTTTTCTTTTCTTTGTGTTCCATATGCATCAGGCTTACATCCCTAAGAGGCATTAAGAAAAATTGTTGGTGGATCTACGATCAGTTAGATTGTGTTGAATACCTTTAATGTGGTCCTACCACTTTCACATTATAATGTCTTGGGGATAAATCAGCAGTAGGAGCTCAGAAAGGGGTTTTGGGGCCCAGGCATAGTCTTTACAGTGCATCATCAATAGGTAATAAAAAATCGTGCCCGATTTCATTCCATATATTAGCCTTATAATGGGCGATTACATCAATGAACGGAGAACCTAGTACGGGAACACAGCTACAAAGTACAATATAAAACAGGCACCATGGTTAGTATAGGGGTCAAAATGATTGCCTAATGGGTGCGGCCATTACTTCAGCTGGAACTGGAACTAGATAAGCACTGTCATAGGGACTGATAACATATATCACGATGGGTGCCAGCTGTTATATAATGCACATGAAGAAATTTCGATCATGTCGACCCTTCAGGAGAGTATCCCATAAAGGGTCGGCATGATGCTTGAATACAGCACTGGCGAGTAAACAATTTAACCTGTTGCGAGCCAAAAAACCCATTCATTAATATGCTTCAAAGCGGCCCGAGCGTGTGCTGATTTTTAACCCTATATATACGCAGGGGGGGGGACAATGCTGCGGCTCCGCCTAGTGTTAAACGCATGTGTTACATTGTCCATTGATCTGTTGGCTCTTGAACTGGGCCTGTCTGACAGAATGTCATAATACTCTAATAATACAGCATGTGACAGGAAGTCAATGATACATCTGCATCAAAAAGACTTAACCCTTAGAGACTGATACCTGTTAGAGGAATGTCAATTCATCCAAATAGAGACATCTATGCTAGTTGAGGTGATATTGGGTTGTCCAGGGAGTCAAAAATTAGTCAACTTTGAACTGTTACTGCACACTTTTAAGAGAAGTTATACTGAATCTATAATTGAAAATGAATAGAATGATAAATCATTAATAAAAATATCAAGTGGGGCATAGGGGAGCATCAGTGCTTGTGCTTGAAAAGAATATTTTAGATTGTGTCTAATGAGCACACCATGCCAATATATTCTATAATAGCTAGTTCCCCTAAATGCCTGTTGTGTCACCACTTGTTGGCTCTCACACCACTGAACATCCAATTGGCTGTAGGCCAGGACAATGTTACGCATGCATTTGCCACTAGGGAGGAGCCGCGGCGTTGCCCCCCCCCCTGTATATGCTGTAAACCTACAGTAGATTCTACTGCACAGCTACATTAACTTCTAACAGTGTGTACACGTACCTCCCCCGTTCCTGTAACACAGGTACGGGAACCGCCACACGTTGCCCAGTCCTACGGCGTACCCCAGACAGGCCAGGAAGAAGTCGAGCTTCCCGCTCCAGTTCCCTCTCTCCTCATTCTCATCTTTACTGAAGTCTGTCGTCATGTCATCATCGTCATCATTCATACGAGACTTGAGTTTCTGCAAAGTTGAAGTATAATTTCTTTTTGATATACAATATTTACTCTGCTTAAGTATAGGAAGCTCCGTATTGAATGCCATCCATAGAATAAAATGTGGCCATATTCAAATGGGGCACGAAAAAAAGGTCTTTTCTTCATTGAATGGCTTCAAATAAAAAATCGTCATGATGCGCATATATAATGCATATATAATGCTGACTACATTGATATTGTTTCTGATTTATTTCATCTGGGATGCAGCTCACTCGGCCTACGCCTACTACCCCCAGCCCCCACTCATGAAATATATCAGAGACAGTATCAATGGGCGTTGATTTAACAGATTACAATATTAACCTTCCTCGAAGTTGACTTTTTTACAGGCGAGTCAGCGAGTTCACTGACTCGTCTCGCTTGAAGTCCATTTTCCACGACTTATCATTGTTTCTCCTGCCTTAAAAGCTGACAACGTAAAGAAAACATATTATTCTTTGATAATCCGCAATAAAATTCAACTCAAATGTCCAAATAGAAGAGGATTGATTGATTTTCGACAAAGTTTAGTCGCCGAAACTTGACTCGTCGTATTCTTGAGAAAAGGTTTCCCGTTCTACGACAACCAAAGGGGTCACAATCGAGTTTTTTTTTTTTTTCATTTTTGCCGCTTTATTGTTACAAATGACATCTGAAATGATGGATGTAACAGTGAAACGCTGTAATATTATGTTTTTATTAGTTATCACCATATTCACGACAGTGTTGTACGTAAATCGTCATGTTGTCAAGGTGACTTGCATAAATTAACGTAAATCGTCATGTTGTCAAGGTGAAGGTCAACGCGGCCGAGGGAGAATCATTGTTTACAAAATGTCTTAGCGTTCTTCTGTGTCAACAACGTGTTGTTATCATCAATAAGGTATCCAAAATAAAATGAAAGTGGTATTCTTTCTATATTATTGTTTCAAAATAGGTTAAAATGATTCAAGTGGACGAAAACTATTATTAATTTGCCAGTCGGGGAAGACATACGCAACGTATGCTCCCCGCGGTCGCTGTTGGCCGCCTTAAGTAGGTCAAATCCTGCGCAGACTGGATGCGCATCAACTACCGTCGCTGTCAGTTCTGAAAGTCGGCGGCGTCTCACTTTCTAAATATGTTATCCATGTATTTCAGTCTAATGGCAATGTATAAATACACCCAGTATATCTATTTACCTCTGTTCTGCAAGTGGTGTGTGCTTTTTAGACTAAAAACAATAAAGAAACGTCTGTTATCTATCATTCTGCGAACCCGGTGTCTGCGCTAAAACGTAAACAATGCTGTCAATCTCAGCCCGGCAATTTCCAAAAGCCAAAACCCGATCGTTTCCTTCCAGGGAATTAACTATAATTTATAAACTGGACCACAACACTACATTCAACTGTTGCCAAGTCATGGGGAATATAGTTTTATAAAGCATACGTCAAATCCAGTTGTTTTTATTGGCTTGGCAACCCCTGGCATGAAAAAGTTGTCTCTCGGTCTAGGGAGCCGGTCTAGGCCTACGAATTGAATTTTTCAGTCATTCCGTCAGCTAGTCTCATATTGTGGAATGTCACCACAACATATTTTTTTTAGGGGACTAGGCCTATTTACACATACATCAATATAGCTTATTTGCAAGTAGGGGGGGGGGTAAACTGGGGGTGAATAGAGATATTGAATCTGAACCTTTAGTATAGATTGGGGGTCCTTAAAAGGACCTTTGTTGGGGGGGGGGGGGTTACTCTTCAATTGATTTTTTTTTGGACACACAGTCAGGACAGTCCGGACAGTATGCTGCTCTACCTCTGTTTTGAAAGTCTTTCAAGGCAGTCTCCCTCCTTTCTAACTCATCATCCATATGCTTCTTTATTTTCTTTGCAAACTGCAGAATTCTTTCCTTCCTTTCCTTCTCCTTCCTTTCTTCTTCCTTGATCTTTTCCCTGTCCTTTCTCTTCTCTTCCTTGAACTTCCTCACCTCCTCCCTCTCTCTTATCATGGCTGCCTGCCTTTCCAACCTCACTTGTCTCCGCTCCTCCATTTCTCTATCCATGTCTGGCTCATGCCACCCATACTCATAGCTAGTATCTAGCCATGGTGGTAAATATCCTAGCTCTCCTACTACACCGTCGTCTAATACTTTTTTCAGGAAATCGTCCATACTGACGCAAGTCACCAAATGACACTTGTGTCTGTGTGGAGTGTGCTTTTATAGGCCTAGCGTCTATGAGCGCGGACGTTTGTGTACTCCCCCCTCTCCTCCAAATTTTTTTTTTTACTGAACCTGACATAACCTAAAGTTGTGTTTCTTGCGGAGCACACTTTGATATGTTGCACTGTGTTGTGTCCTCAATAAAATACCATTTGAAGTGCATAAAATACATCATAAGTTACATGTATGTATGCAAAAAAAATTTAAAAAAAATTATCGTCTTTGTTAAAGTTATTTAGATATTATTTCCATGGAGTTTCGATGGTTGTGGTCATGTTCATATAATGTTGGCCATAAGGTACACATAAAGTACTAACATAAACTTATAATAACATGAATGTGGTATATTTTATTCTAACAGTAAATAGCAAACTCAAATTAGAACACATAACATTAAATATTATTGATAATATTAGGTATTTCATTTATAAACAAGCACAGCTTGCAAGACCCAGTCGACTTCAGTTGACAACGTTCAACTAATCCATCTTGTGCTGTATGCCATACACGTTTAAAATAATCTTATTTGTATTCATGTCTCAATATTTGAATTCCTATTTACATTATGCTTTA
The DNA here is from genome assembly GCA_947462335.1 of Harmothoe impar. Classification (NCBI taxonomy): domain Eukaryota; kingdom Metazoa; phylum Annelida; class Polychaeta; order Phyllodocida; family Polynoidae; genus Harmothoe; species Harmothoe impar. The sequence continues at coordinate 9,962,550 of OX381714.1, read as the reverse complement.
TTTCTCCAACATATTCATTGCTTTGTTGTTCATCCAAATACAATGGTAATAGTAAAACTGGGCGTAAACCGGCCATTGAGTAGGAAAGAAAACATCAAGAGTCGTGCGGTATCATTAAGCCCCGCCCCCATCTCCAAATATGGCACACCAACCAAAGGCGTGCGGTATCATTAAGCCCCGCCCACATTTCCAAATATGGCACGCCATCCAGTGGACGCCCATCAATCACAGGACACTGCCGCACGCTCATTGGTTGATGTGTCAGTGACGTCAGAGAAGTAGCGACAAAGTTTCACCGCCTGAGGGTCATCAAAGTGTACTTTTGAAGAAATAAAACTATTTTTCATCAAAATATAGGTGTCAATGCATATTACATCCTAAAATAAGTCTTATTTTCGCTTTTCAATGGTTATTTTTGATGGAGAGTTGATGAAACGAGCAATTTATAGACCGTCACCGCCACTTCGGGTTTGTTGACATCGGACTATAAGAGAGCGCTTCAGACAAGTTTGAAGGCATTCTGAGTTCTTTCAAGGTGAGTGTCAAGACGTGCGCACTGTTGGTTATTATTTTTGCTGTGGAAATGTCATGTAAATCTCAAGTAAATTTTGTGAAATTCCGGTAAAATTCAATTAACAACAAATTTATGCTACCTACGGTTATTTTAATGTGAATAACTTCGGTAAATAATGTTAATTAAACACATATGTGGTTCATTCATTCATTCATTCATTCACACATTCTTTCTTTTTTCTTGGACACCCAGTTCCCAGAATACAGCCTCGGCATTCTCCAAGTCAATTCACAGTTCAACATCATCATCATCATCATCATCAAGTCAATTTCCAATTCAAGTTCTGAGATCAAGACACTCCACGTCAATCACTGTGTCAACTTCAAGTGTATATCAAGATCAAGACACTCCACGTCAATCACCGTAAGTTGTTTTCTTCAATATACAAAGAAATAGGAGAGTAACTGTGTGTGTGTGAGTGGGGGGGGGGGGGGGGTCAGATGCTAACACGTCACATCTCACAGTTCCTGTCCTATTTTAGGGTTATTGAGTTGTTGGTTTAAAGCAAACACTTTTCAAAAAAATTGTCCGCATTTTCTGAATCATTTAGTCTGTATATCCTTCTTCTGGGCTTAAAGTTGAGAAGTATAATATGGCTAACTTACAAGTGAGGGCGCAAACAGATTCCATCTGTTTGCTAGCCCTCACTTGTTTGAGAAGATACTGGATTTACTATTTTGGAAGGGGCTGAGTTTGGAAACGCATTAGGCATTTGGAGGTGCGTTTGGGATTTATTTCAAAGCTGGTGAGGAAATTTGTTTACTTGATGACATAGAGGTTATAAATGACAACAAAGGAATTCCTTCTGTTATAATGGAAACTGATTTTATTAATAATTAAGTTTTGGTCACATTGGTCTGTGAGTCCATACCGGTACTGTGTAGTTTAAGTTGTGCTCAGATTTCAAAATTCCCCAACCCCCCCCACTGAAGTTAAAAATTGACCCATTTTCCTGGAAATATTTTTTTCTATAATTTCAAGGTCTATATTAGATTGTGTGCAAGTGTCATATTTGAGAAATAGGCCTAACCCCCCGAAATGGGCACTTTAGTTTTGGTCACATTGGTCTGTGAGTCCATACCGGTACTGTGTCGTTTTAGTTGTGCTCAGATTTCAAAATTCCCCAACCCCCCCACTGAAGTAAAAAATTGACCCATTTTCCTGGAAATATTTTTTTCTATAATTTCAAGGTCTATATTAGATTGTGTGCAAGTGTCATATTTGAGAAATAGGCCTAACCCCCCGAAATGGGCACTTTAGTTTTGGTCACATTGGTCTGTGAGTCCATACCGGTACTGTGTCGTTTTAGTTGTGCTCAGATTTCAAAATTCCCCAACCCCCCCACTGAAGTAAAAAATTGACCCATTTTCCTGAAAATATTTTTTTCTATAATTTCAAGGTCTATATTAGATTGTGTGCAAGTGTCATATTTGAGAAATAGGCCTAACCCCCCGAAATGGGCACTTTAGTTTTGGTCACATTTTTCTGTGAGTCCATACCGATACTGTGTAGTTTAAGTTGTGCTCAGATTTCAAAATTCCCCAACCCCCCCCACTGAAGTTAAAAATTGACCCATTTTCCTGGAAATACTTTTTTCTATAATTTCAAGGTCTATATTAGATTGTGTGCAAGTGTCATATTTGAGAAATAGGCCTAACCCCCCGAAATGGGCACTTTAGTTTTGGTCACATTGGTCTGTGAGTCCATACCGATACTGTGTAGTTTAAGTTGTGCTCAGATTTCAAAATTCCCCAACCCCCCCCACTGAAGTTAAAATTTGACCCATTTTCCTGGAAATATTTTTTTCTATAATTTCAAGGTCTATATTAGATTGTGTGCAAGTGTCATATTTGAGAAATAGGCCTAACCCCCCGAAATGGGCACTTTAGTTTTGGTCACATTGGTCTGTGAGTCCATACCGGTACTGTGTCGTTTTAGTTGTGCTCAGATTTCAAAATTCCCCAACCCCCCCCACTGAAGTTAAAAATTGACCCATTTTCCTGGAAATATTTTTTTCTATAATTTCAAGGTCTATATTAGATTGTGTGCAAGTGTCATATTTGAGAAATAGGCCTAACCCCCCGAAATGGGCACTTTAGTTTTGGTCACATTGGTCTGTGAGTCCATACCGGTACTGTGTCGTTTTAGTTGTGCTCAGATTTCAAAATTCCCCAACCCCCCCCACTGAAGTTAAAAATTGACCCATTTTCCTGGAAATACTTTTTTCTATAATTTCAAGGTCTATATTAGATTGTGTGCAAGTGTCATATTTGAGAAATAGGCCTAACCCCCCGAAATGGGCACTTTAGTTTTGGTCACATTGGTCTGTGAGTCCATACCGGTACTGTGTCGTTTTAGTTGTGCTCAGATTTCAAAATTCCCCAACCCCCCCACTGAAGTAAAAAATTGACCCATTTTCCTGGAAATATTTTTTTCTATAATTTCAAGGTCTATATTAGATTGTGTGCAAGTGTCATATTTGAGAAATAGGCCTAACCCCCCGAAATGGGCACTTTAGTTTTGGTCACATTGGTCTGTGAGTCCATACCGGTACTGTATAGTTTAAGTTGTGCTCAGATTTCAAATGGTGAGTGAAGTTGATCTGTTGGGAGCCTTCTTGGCGTGTTGGGAGCCTTCTTGACGTGTTGGGAGCCTTCCTGACGTGTTGGGAGCCTTCCTGACGTATTGGGAGCCTTCCTGGCATGTTGGGAGCCTTCTTGGCGTGTTGGGAGCCTTCCTGACGTGTTGGGAGTCTTCCTGACGTATTGGGTGCCTTCCTGGCATGTTGGGAGCCTTCTTGGCGTGTTGGGAGCCTTCCTGACGTGTTGGGAGCCTTCCTGACGTATTGGGAGCCTTTGGTAAAAAAATAAATCAATCGATGTGTATAGTAAAGAATGCAAACATGCCCATAGCTCTGGAACTAAACATGATAGAGAGATAAATTGAACATTTCTGAACTCCTCTCGCCAAGACGCTTCGTTTGGCACTATAATTGGCTCTGAAGAAACATTTCCTAGACCCCCCCCCCCTGAAGTCAATAATTGGGTAAATGACCTGGGAATTGTTTTTTATATAAATTCAAGGTCTATATTTAGCAGTGCGTTAGTGGCAGTACTGAGAATTAGGACTAACTTCCTGAAAGTATCCCATGAAAATTGGTCACATTGGGCGCTCAGTCAGTACTGTGGAGTTTAAGATTTTCTCTGAAGACCAAATTTCAGAGACCCCCCTGAAGTAAAAAATTGGGTAAATGCTGACCCGAGGAGGAGTGGTTGGAGCCCCTAGACGTGTTGAAGAGCCCCTGATCAAGGTTCTGAGTGCTGTGTCCACGTGGCCAAGGCTCCCGCTCCTGCAACTCCGGCGACTCCCGCTCCCGTGGCTCCCGTTTGTGCGACTCTTGCTCGTACCGCTCACGTTCACTGGAAAATATAAGAATTTACATATAAAATGGCAGAAAAAGAACTTTAACTTCTGAAGAACCATGGCCTTTACTACCGGGTATTTACATGTATTAAAGCACAGACAGCTCTATTAACCTTTCTGAGTGTTAAATACCGGGTATTTACATCTTTTAAAGCACAGGCAACTCTAATAACCTTTCTGAGGCAGTACTGTGGAGTTTAAGGTCGGACATGTATCAAACCAGGGGGGGGGGGACAAAAGGTCACTAATATGCACCTAGCTCTGGAACTAAACATGATAGAGAGATAAATTGAACATTTCTGAACTCCTCTCGCCAAGACGCATCATTTGGAGCCATAATTTAGTCTCGATTTTCACAATATTCTTCATTCTGCTCTTTTAAATTTTGAGGTACCTAGACATGATATTTGAGAATTTCCTTTTGCTGGGACTACCACTAATGTCCAAAGAATGAGAATTTCTCGGAGATATTGCATAATATGCAGTAGTTATTTAGTAAACATGAACTGAACTCGTTTGGTGTTAACTGGGGCGCGCGCAATTTTTTTCGCCCCCCCCCATGGGCCCTTTGGAAATGTTCAATTTTGAGGTACTTAGACACAATATTTGAGAAATTCTTTTTGCGAGGACTACCATAGATGTGTATAGTAAAGAATGCAAACATGCCCATAGCTCTGGAACTAAACATGATAGAGAGATAAATTGAACATTTCTGAACTCCTCTCGCCAAGACGCTTCGTTTGGCACTATAATTGGCTCTGAAGAAACATTTCCTAGACCCCCCCCCTGAAGTCAATAATTGGGTAAATGACCTGGGAATTGTTTTTTTATATAAATTCAAGGTCTATAGATAGCAGTGCGTTAGTGGCAGTACTGAGAATTAGGCCTAACTCCCTGAAAGTATCCCATGAAAATTGGTCACATTGGGCGCTCAGTCAGTACTGTGGAGTTTAAGATTTTCTCTGAAGACCAAATTTCAGAGACCCCCCTGAAGTAAAAAATTGGGTAAATGCTGACCCGAGGAGGAGTGGTTGGAGCCCCTAGACGTGTTGAAGAGCCCCTGATCAAGGTTCTGAGTGCTGTGTCCACGTGGCCAAGGCTCCCGCTCCTGCAACTCCGGCGACTCCCGCTCCCGTGGCTCCCGTTTGTGCGACTCTTGCTCGTACCGCTCACGTTCACTGGAAAATATAAGAATTTACATATAAAATGGCAGAAAAAGAACTTTAACTTCTGAAGAACCATGGCCTTTACTACCGGGTATTTACATGTATTAAAGCACAGACAGCTCTATTAACCTTTCTGAGTGTTAAATACCGGGTATTTACATCTTTTAAAGCACAGGCAACTCTAATAACCTTTCTGAGGCAGTACTGTGGAGTTTAAGGTCGGACATGTATCAAACCAGGGGGGGGGGGACAAAAGGTCACTAATATGCACCTAGCTCTGGAACTAAACATGATAGAGAGATAAATTGAACATTTCTGAACTCCTCTCGCCAAGACGCATCATTTGGAGCCATAATTTAGTCTCGATTTTCACAATATTCTTCATTCTGCTCTTTTAAATTTTGAGGTACCTAGACATGATATTTGAGAATTTCCTTTTGCTGGGACTACCACTAATGTCCAAAGAATGAGAATTTCTCGGAGATATTGCATAATATGCAGTAGTTATTTAGTAAACATGAACTGAACTCGTTTGGTGTTAACTGGGGCGCGCGCAATTTTTTTCGCCCCCCCCCATGGGCCCTTTGGAAATGTTCAATTTTGAGGTACTTAGACACAATATTTGAGAAATTCTTTTTGCGAGGACTACCATAGATGTGTATAGTAAAGAATGCAAACATGCCCATAGCTCTGGAACTAAACATGATAGAGAGATAAATTGAACATTTCTGAACTCCTCTCGCCAAGACGCTTCGTTTGGCACTATAATTGGCTCTGAAGAAACATTTCCTAGACCCCCCCCCTGAAGTCAATAATTGGGTAAATGACCTGGGAATTGTTTTTTTATATAAATTCAAGGTCTATAGATAGCAGTGCGTTAGTGGCAGTACTGAGAATTAGGCCTAACTCCCTGAAAGTATCCCATGAAAATTGGTCACATTGGGCGCTCAGTCAGTATTGTGGAGTTCAAAATTTCGTCAGATTTCAGTGACAGTTCCAAGAATGACAAATTATATAATTTAGGCTCCGAATTCTTAGTTGGGACTAAAGCAGCTTATTCACAAGGAAGGGGGGGGGGGCAAAAGGTTACTAATATGCACCTAGCTCTGGAACTAAACATGATAGAGAGATAAATTGAACATTTCTGAACTCCTCTCGTCAAGACGCTTCATTTGGCACTATAATTTGCTCTGAAGAAAAATTTCAGAGACCCCCTGAAGTCAAAAATTGGGTAAATGCTGACCCGAGGAGGAGTGGTTGGAGCCCTTAGAGGTGTTGAAGAGCCCCTGATCAAGGTTCTGAGTGCTGTGTCCACGTGGCCAAGGCTCCTGCTCCTGCGACTCCGGCGACTCCCGCTCCCGTGGCTCCCGTTTGTGCGACTCCCGCTCGTACCGCTCATGTTCACTGGAAAATATAAGAATTTACATATAAAATGGCAGAAAAAGAACTTTAACTTCTGAAGAACCATGGCCTTTACTACCGGGTATTTACATGTATTAAAGCACAGACAGCTCTATTAACCTTTCTGAGTGTTAAATACCGGGTATTTACATCTTTTAAAGCACAGGCAACTCTAATAACCTTTCTGAGGCAGTACTGTGGAGTTTAAGGTCGGACATGTATCAAACCAGGGGGGGGGGGGGCAAAAGGTCACTAGTATGCACCTAGCTCTGGAACTAAACATGATAGAGAGATAAATTGAACATTTCTGAACTCCTCTCGTCTCGTCAAGACGCTTCGTTTGGCACTATAATTGGCTCTGAAGAAAAATTTCAGAGACTCCCTGAAGTCAAAAATTGGGTAAATGACCTGGGAATTGTTTCTTATATAAATTCAAGGTCTATATTTAGCAGTGCGTTAGTGGCAGTACTGAGAATTAGGCCTAACCCCCTGAAAGTATCCCATGAAAATTGGTCACATTGGGCGCTCAGTCAGTATTGTGGAGTTCAAAATTTCGTCAGATTTCAGTGACAGTTCCAAGAATGACAAATTATATAATTTAGGCTCCGAATTCTTAGTTGGGACTAAAGCAGCTTATTCACAAGGAAGGGGGGGGGGGGCAAAAGGTTACTAATATGCACCTAGCTCTGGAACTAAACATGATAGAGAGATAAATTGAACATTTCTGAACTCCTCTCGTCAAGACGCTTCATTTGGCACTATAATTTGCTCTGAAGAAAAATTTCAGAGACCCCCTGAAGTCAAAAATTGGGTAAATGCTGACCCGAGGAGGAGTGGTTGGAGCCCTTAGAGGTGTTGAAGAGCCCCTGATCAAGGTTCTGAGTGCTGTGTCCACGTGGCCAAGGCTCCTGCTCCTGCGACTCCGGCGACTCCCGCTCCCGTGGCTCCCGTTTGTGCGACTCCCGCTCGTACCGCTCATGTTCACTGGAAAATATAAGAATTTACATATAAAATGGCAGAAAAAGAACTTTAACTTCTGAAGAACCATGGCCTTTACTACCGGGTATTTACATGTATTAAAGCACAGACAGCTCTATTAACCTTTCTGAGTGTTAAATACCGGGTATTTACATCTTTTAAAGCACAGGCAACTCTAATAACCTTTCTGAGGCAGTACTGTGGAGTTTAAGGTCGGACATGTATCAAACCAGGGGGGGGGGGCAAAAGGTTACTAATATGCACCTAGCTCTGGAACTAAACATGATAGAGAGATAAATTGAACATTTCTGAACTCCTCTCGTCAAGACGCTTCGTTTGGCACTATAATTGGCTCTGAAGAAAAATTTCAGAGACTCCCTGAAGTCAAAAATTGGGTAAATGACCTGGGAATTGTTTCTTATATAAATTCAAGGTCTATATTTAGCAGTGCGTTAGTGGCAGTACTGAGAATTAGGCCTAACCCCCTGAAAGTATCCCATGAAAATTGGTCACATTGGGCGCTCAGTCAGTATTGTGGAGTTCAAAATTTCGTCAGATTTCAGTGACAGTTCCAAGAATGACAAATTATATAATTTAGGCTCCGAATTCTTAGTTGGGACTAAAGCAGCTTATTCACAAGGAAGGGGGGGGGGGGCAAAAGGTTACTAATATGCACCTAGCTCTGGAACTAAACATGATAGAGAGATAAATTGAACATTTCTGAACTCCTCTCGTC